>BSBK01006944.1:0-22500 GCA_027943335.1 Chamaecyparis obtusa | reverse complement strand
ATATTCTTGTTAGAATAACTGAGAGGGGGGGTGAATCAGTTATCCACAGTCCCAAACATAAGATGTAATGTACAAAACAATTTATGCAAATTTTGTAACTTGATAACATAAAATATCAATATTTCTGTCTAGTTTACCAATTACCAGCAATTAACTAACTATCATTACTGATCAAATCAAATATGCAATACATAAAGTATGATAGCAAAACAATCATCACAAGTAACACATAACACAATGATTTACAATGGAAACTCTATTAAGGGAAAAACCACCTAGGACCGGTAACCCAAAAATAATTCACTCTTCTGAAATGAGCTTGGTGAAGAGCCAACCCTATTAAAGGTTACAATACACACTATTAGGTGTGACCTGATTAGAGGATTTAACACTAACCATTAAATTTTGACTAGCATTCACTATGGGGTCAACAAGATAACAATGTACATTCTCTAAATGACATAGGGAAATATAATAAATATGGTTAAGTCCACTCGATTAAGAGATTTTTTGAATCAATGGTTAAACTGATACAGTAATGATCTGATTCAATACAACTCACTTGCAGATATTCAGATCTATGCTTAGCCCATACAAATATCCTTTGATCATTTAATAAATTTCACTTCATTAATATATCAACTTACTTTCCCCTCGGTAATGTTCTCTAACGCTCAGTAAAACTTCTACAGCTCAGGTTCTTCAGTAACCAATTTGATCAGGAATGCATGAATATTGTCTTCACATCAAATCTTTATAGTCCAACATGTTTCAATAAAGAAACTCATGTCTCTTTAATAGACAAGTAAAATGTTTTCATATCATCCATCAGATTTTTTCGCTTAATCTTCATCATTCATTTTTCCTCTTAAACCTTCCTCGGTAGTTGTATCAATAAGTCATTTCAATCTCATTCTTTAGAGATTCTTCGAATTTTGTCAATCGTGGATCTCATAACAAACTTTATCTTCAACCTTGAAATCATACCAATATCCATCTCATCATCTTCAATTGGTTGAACTTTACATTTAATGTTTTCATCCATACTCGATCAATACATAAACACGTCGGTGATAACTAGTTGAACTAGCTCGGTTAATACTGTTACTCGATACACATTGCACTGGCTCGGTGTATATAAAAATCTTTAATTACTGACTATATTGACATGTTTAAATTTGATTCTTCTTCATAATAAGTTAATGTAACATGATCAAGTCAACAATATACAGTCATAGACTCTTCAATAAGTTACCCAATGTTTACCTTATCCTTATCTGTCATATCCATCTTTTCTCCATGTAGATATCTCAATTCTTCATCTTCTCTTCCTTCAATAGATATTAAGATGTTGTAACTAACATGATAAGTACTCTCAAGACAAGTTGACATCAATGACAACATATTGACTGATTTAATCATCTTACATATCATTTTAGTACTCAGTGATCGCTCATCATTGTTCTTCTAGATATTCAATCATTTGTAGTTCATCAATCTCTCCCTTTGGCATTGATGGCAACACAAGCAATATGAAAATATGCCATGCACATACCAAACATGTATTCTACAACTATGTAAGAAAATGTTTTAGCTCGGCAAGCTCAAATTTAATATGTTTAATCACTACAAAACATAATAGTGTTATAGATACAGACTCTCCATGCGGATTTGATCTTTTCAACTCTTAGGTTCCCTTTGTTTTTAGCAAAAAAATATTCAAGTCTCTCCCTTTCTGTAATATCTCTCCTTTTTTGTTCTCAGTAACTAATTTTCTTTGTTTTCATATTCAATCTCTCTCCCTTTGACAATAATGCCAAAGACAGAAAATAAACAGCTCTTCAGCAGCCAAATATAACTTTTGTTCGGTTCAAATCAAGTACCTTCAGTGTACAAATAAATTTTTGTTTCCAGCTTCTACAATCTTTTACAACCTTAGACAAAAATCCAAAGTGTGATCTAAGTGCATCAACATGAATGATCTTATAATAGGTATAGGTTGATCCAACCTCCAATTCACCTTAGTGACCGGTAGACAAGGGACAGACCCCAAGTCTAGTTCTCAAATATTCAAATGTATCCTTCGATAATGCTTTAGTAAAAATATCAGTAAGGTGCTCCTTAGATGTTACTGTTATACACTAAGTTTGTGCCTCTATCCCAAGCTCTCATAGTCTTGATAACCTAGTATAACATGGGAATCATCTCCAGGTTGTGGGACCTATGCTAACTAAGATGAGACCTCTAGGTTCTAGGCTGGTTCCTCTTGGATAATCACCTTAATTTGCTTCTTGACTGAAAAGTAAAACTTGAGGGGAAAAGGGATAGAAGGAATGCTTAAAAGGGAAATGGTTGAAAGCAAACTACCTACTAGGTGATGCACCAAAACTAGGGTTTGGATCTCAGTATAGAGGGATGAAACCAGTGAAGGAAATAGGTCTAGAAGATCACAACTTACTGAAGAGGCTTGCATAAGTGTTTCATAAGATGGTCTGAACATAAGATACAACTTATGACCTGCAAGTAGACATTCACTTCTATAACCCGGTGTAGGGTTGAGACAAGGCTATTAGGGGCTGAATTATACGCACAAAAACACCTAAATCAGATCAAACATAGGAAACACACAAAATTATAGAAAGCAAGAGGTATCAAAAAACCTAAGATATCACTGAAAACATCATACACTTTAATCTAATAAGAGATAACTCACATAAGAAGGCATAAGGACAACAAGAGTGTCACAAAATGCTTTGCCATATCTAAATCATCAATGGGAGATTGCAAAGAGTAGAAAACCAAAGGACAGAAAAGTGTCTCAGATAGCTTTCTAAGAAAGAAACTTTTTTTTTACAAAATGTGAATTCTGAGCTTAAAAAGCTCCAAAAAACAAATTATATACATCTCTGCATGCAGGCAGGAATCAAACCTAATTAGGGCCACAAATATCTACAATAGAATAATCAAAAACCCTAATAGATAGCTCTGATCATAAATGCATCTTGAAAATATCTCAGACCATTAGATTTCTACCTTTGCATGTCCATTTCATGTTTGTACCTACAAAAAATCCAGTCACCATGATCCATCTACCCCCCTGCAACTCGGGCTTGCCATAACTGTGAAAATCTGATCTCTTGGATATTTGAATTTAAATATTATAATGGTTACCAGGTGGCACCAAGATTTTCCTCTATCAACAGTTGGCATTCAAATTTAATCCTATTTTAAAATGCAACTGCTAGATTATCCTTTTTACCCAAGCTTGGCACTTGACTGCAAATTAACCTTAAGTCTACCTCGGGTTTCAATTTACCTGGTTGCTGAATCGCTTAACACTTCGGCTAACACCGGCTAAGTCTGGTGATTATGTGACTAAAGCCACAAACTTGGGTCCACATTTCCACCTGTCACCCTTTCATTCACCCTTGACTACTCTGTAAGCATACACTTCAGCGAGTTCTGACACGGTCTCACTGCAACTTAGATTCCGATCCAATGGTGGTCGCATGATCACAAAGGCAAGGAATATTCCTTGCGAACACGCGACCATCGTAGATCTCTTTTCCTTTGGTACCCCACTAACACATCTGAGAAATCTGGCCCCATTGAAAAATAATCCAACTTAGCACATGTGGACCAATGAGAAACAAGCATGTCAGCGAATGAGGACCCACCCGATGAATGTCTAATAGCAGAATAAAATCAACGGTGGGTGCATGATCGCAAAGGCAAGGAATATTCCTTACAATCATGTGACAGCTGTTAGATCTCTTGCTGGGAAGTCTACTGGACCCGCTCTGACAGATTGGAACAAGTCATTACCTCTGGCCAATGAGAAACTTCCATATCAGAATACATGGCACTGGACCCACCAAAGTTTTGAAGCACTGCAGAGAAGGAAAGATCAACGGTTGTCATGATTTTGCAAAGCTTTGATAGATCCTTTGCAAAATAATGACAACCGTCTGATCATTTCAAACAAGACCCCACCTACTAAGACCACCAGAAGACATAGTGATTACACAACTGAAGGAAAAGCTAACCGTTCACTAGGTTGTGGGATGTTAAGGTCTAACCACCAAACACTTAGTGATTATGAGAACCACTACAGTCGTTAGGTCACTGGATAGAAAAAGTGACCACCGAAAAGAATAAGAGAATTGGTAACCAAAGGGAGAAATTATGCACATGGAAATTGGGACCTTTAAGTTGCTGAAAAAGTAACACAAAAATAGAATGAGGCTTAGGGTTTTGCAGGGGTATTTAACTCAAATGGCTAGATTTTTTGAATTTTAGGACCTGCAGACCAAGGACTTGAAATAATTGCAGAGGCCAAAGGATAGAACATGAGGCCATGAAATTTTTAAGGATGCTCGGCAAGGTAAAAATAGAGGCTTTGGAATGGATGATAGCCAAATTTGAATGCATATGAAAATTAGGGTAACATTTTGGTGACTTATGTTGGATGTCAGCCTGCTAGACATGGATCAGTGGCCTTGAAATATCCATTGGGCATGGGGTCAAAAATAAAAAAATAACTCTCTCAGAAGTGGAACAGGAATTGTGCTCAGGGCACTTCTTGGAAAACAAAGAAAGAAAACAGCGGACTTATATACAGAGATTCACAAAGAGGGATTAACCTCAAAATAAGGTTTCAGGTGGAAACCATTCACTGATATCGACAAGGGATCCCTTTAATAGTTGATAGCTGAAAAGCATTGGATCCTCTACACTCTGTTATAACAAATGGCCCACCCTCGAAAGAATCAAACTTAGTGTGCCTACCAGGTCTTGACTTGAACTCATCCCATTTAAGGACTACATCTCTAACTTTGAAATTCCTAATTCTGGCCCTTCTATCAAAGCTCTTCTTTGTTTGATTCTAATGGAACTCCATATCCTGCATTGATTTCTCTCTGAGTTCTTCTAACTCCATCAACTGGGCATATCTAATTTGCAGAGGATCACTTTCCTCAAACAGGGCATACTGAGTGGCTAGGTCCAGGGCTGCTAGTTCAACTGAGATAGATAATTTAGCTTCTTTTCCATATACTAGCATGTAAGAAGAATTACTGATTATCCTCTTTGGGGTAATTCTATATAACCACAAGGAAGACCTCGATTTAGTATGCCAATCCCTCTGATTTTCTTGTAGAGTCTTTTTTATTATCCTGATCAGGTTCTTGTTTGTTGATTCTGCCAAGCCATTGCCCTGAGGGTAATAATTTGAACTTGTATTCAAATAGATGCCATTTTTTACTACCCACTTTGAGACTCTAAGGCTTGTGAATGCCAATGCATTATCTGAAATAATGGAATCAGGAGTACCAAATCTATGGATTAAATCATCATACAAACCTAACACAACACTCTCATTAGCTTCCTTTAAAGCAACTGCCTCTACCCACCTAGTGAAATAATCAGTTGTGATGATTATCCACTTGTGTCCTGCACTAAATGGAGGGTTAATCATTCCTATGAAATCTATACCCCACTTCATGAAGGGCTAGTCTATTCTGATTGGTTGAAGGGGCAAGGCTGCAAGCCTCTCCTTTCCTGCAAACATAGAACACTTCATGCATTTCCTCACATAATCATGACTATCCTTAAAGATAGATGGCCAATAGTATCTAGCCCTCATGATTTTATAAGCAGTAGTCCTAGGAGAGAAATGCCCTCCAGAAGGTCCATCATGAACCTCAAATAGGATGTCTGCTACCTTTTCTGAATCTATGCATCTCAAAAGGACACCATTGTGATCCTTCCTAAAAAAAACATTGTCAATCAGCACAAAAGGAACAGATTGCAATCTATAATACCTTCTTTTGGCTAAATCCAAACCTACAGGACATTTTCATATTTTCAAATAGTTAATCATGTTAGGCAACCAGCTTGTTGCCTTAGTTTTCTCTTTAGTAGAATGCATAACCAAGGATGCATCTACTTGTTTGGATTGCTTTGAGCCTTCATCCCCTACCAAATGTTCACAAAGACCTCTTCCTCTAACCAGCTTGGTATTCTGAATATCTATATCATACTCCATCACCTTGGTGATCTAGCTAGCTCTTTTTTCATTTAGATCCTTGGAGAGCAAAAATTCCTTGACACTAGGATGAGTAACTTTTAAATGTACCTTGCTATGAGTCAACAGATTTCTAAACTTTTTAAGGCTCTTTACCACAGCAAGAACATGTTTTTCCACAAAAGAGTATCTCTGTTCATACTCTTCTAAGCCTTTGCTAAAGAAAGCAATAGGCTACTCCAATCCATCTAAATTTTCTTGAGTTAACATTACAGATATGGCATCATGTCCTCCATAAGCATAAAGGATAAAATCCTTACTAAAATTTGGGTTTAGCAGGGTAGGAGCCTCTATCAAGGCCTCTTTGATAGCCTGGAAATTGGCTTTTCCTTCCTTAGTCCAACTGAAAGTTGAACTCTTCTTTAGCATGGCTGTCAAAGGCTTGAGCAACTCTGCGATGTTAGGCAAGAATCTCCTAACAAAATTAATCTTTCCCATGAAAGATTGGAGACCTTTCTTGTGATGGGGTAGGGGTAGCTCTAAAATTGCTACAATCCTCTTAGGGTCCACTATGATACCTTTCTTGGATACTACATATCCTAACAGCTTTCCTTCATGAACTGCAAACACACATTTCATGGGATTAAGAGATATCCCAAATTCTCTACACCTTTCAAAGATCTACCTCAAATGTTTGATGTGGTCTACTACATGCTTTGAATAAATAGTTATGTCATCTAAGTAAACCAACACAAACTTGTACATGAGGCTCTTAAAGGCCATATCCATTGCCTTTTGAAATGTAGCACCTGCATTTGACAAACCAAAGGGCATCTTTTGATATGCCATGGTTCCCCACTTGGTTGTAAATGTAGTCTTGTATTGATCCTCTTCATTAACTAAGATCTAATTGTATCCTGAATAGCCATCCAATAATGAGAATCTCTCAGATCCAGAGACACATTGTAGAATTTGTTCCATTGAAGGTAGTGGATGGCAGTCTTTTAATGAGGCTCTGTTCAAATCCCTGAAGTCAACACATAACCTCAGCTCCCCATTCTTCTTCCTGACAGGAACAAGGTTGGAAACCCAACTAGTATGCGTAATGGGGTAGATGATACCACTTTCTATCAGTTAGAGTACTTCTTTATGCATAAGTGGCTCAAGCTTGGGATTAATAGGCCTTTTCTTTTGCCTCACTGGTTTAGCACTTGGCTCCAATTCAATAGTGTGCTGAACAAGGGCAGGATCAAAACCTTTGAGATCCTCATATTGCCAAGCAAACACATCACTGAATTCCTTGAAAAGTTGTGTGTAATCATGCTTTTCCAAATCAGTGTTTACTTTTCCAAATTGTAAGCTCCTACTTGGTTCCAACTCTAGTTCAATAGAATGTTCTTGTTGGACTACCAGGCCAGCTTTATTTTTCTTGACTTCATCATCCTTGTTGAAGATAGTTTCCAAAGTAACAAGACCCTTAGGAATCTTATTGGACTTGAGTTGTATTACCTGATCACCATAGTTTTGTGATAGCCTATCTTGATTATGCCTTGAAAAGACATCTTCTTCAAACAAGAATTATAGAATTTGTTCATCATTATCAAACACCTACCAATTGACATTATTATCAAGAATAGAGGGTCTGACAATAACCTTAATGTGTTGCTAATCTATTTCTTTTGAAATTCTATTGGGGATGTCGAACTGAGATCCAATAGTAGCCAACCTATCTACATTTTGGTTTAACTTTCTAGGGATGGCTACAATATTGAAAGCATAAAAATCTTCAATAGTATCCCAAACTCTATGTTTGTATGCTTTCATTGTATCATTTTTAGTTGCACTCATCCCTCTTACTTGGCTGACAACAAGTTCACTGTCACCATAAACTTTTAAGGCCTTAAGCCCTCTTTTTCTGGCCCATTCCAATCCATTCACAAGACTTTCATACTCTACAGTGTTACTAGTGCAAGAGAAACTGAATCTAAAGGCAATGTAGTATTTTTCTCCTTTTGGGGACACCAGCATAGCACCACCACTAGAACCATGTCTGCTTCTAGCTCTATCAAAATATAACTCCCAGACTTGATTGCTCTGATCCTCTGAATCATTGTCTTCTTTGAGAAGGCTTGGCTCTATGGATCCACTTTCTTGTATTAAATAACTCCCCAAACCAAAATCCCAAATAAGATTTTCTTGGGCCTCTGAAGCTCTTTCATCTAGAAAAATATTGGGGATATCTCCTATCTTAGTGCTTGCTTCACTAATGGTTTGGAAATCATTGCTATCAAATATGGGGTAATTTACATTGATTACATTGGATACATATGGCTCTATATGGTGTGTTGCGAATGGTTCTGATTTAATGGTAACCTTGGTACCATATCTTGTATGAAATAACATGTGTGACTAGTCAGAAGAAAGATAGCCTCCTATCTTAGCTGTAAACTCCCTTGATAAACATATAGCAAATAATGCAGGGAGATCTATGATATATATATCAAGGAGGATGGAAAAATTAGGACTAGCATGGAGGATTAGACTGGTATCCTTAGCCACACCTATAGTATTGATTGAGGAACCATCAAGTTGAGTAACCTTCTTTTGGAAGGGTTCATATTTCAGTCCTAATTAGTCAACTACTTTTTTGGGCATCACAGTGCTAGTAACTCCACTATCTACCATACAATTATGTACTAAATAATTTCCAATGATTAAAGATACATAAAATGGAGGTGGCTTTGAGCTCCTACCTTGCATGGTATTGATTTTGGGGTTGCTGCTTGGAGTCTCCTTCACTTGATCAGTGTTAACCAATACTAGTTTTGCAGCTTCTTTGGTAGGTTGAGGAGTTGCTGCCTCACTCATGGCCTTCTTCAAAATCTCAGGTTGTCCTAGAATGGCCAAAGAGTCCCACATAGACATGGTAATTTTCACCTTTTTCATATTGTCCACAATATTATAGGGCGGTATATTGTGTACTCTTTGCTGCATTTTTGGCATGATGGGCTCTACCTCCTTAGGAGTCTAGACCTCTTTACTTGTAATGGCAGGGACCTCCTTGGGTATGGTGGGAATAGCTTGTTGTGTTGGCTCTACAGATCAAGTAGCTTGGGTGCCAGAGTTAGCTCTTTCCATGTCTTGAGCTCTTCTTTTTGCTCTTGTATAGGCAACAAAAGCAACTTCATCATTGACTCCATTGAAGTCTGATTGCTCCCAATTGAAGAGAGTCATCTCATGCTCTTGTGGCTCTTGTTGAGGAACCGACCCACTAGATGAGGCCTCTGACTAAGCTTGTGAGGCATTCTGAACCATTAAGGCTTGGTTCATCCATCCATTTGAACATGTAGCCTGATTGTGAGGCTGGTTACAAGGAAAACACCATTCATTATCCATGGCCAAATTGTTTTGACTAGGAACCATATCCCTGACTAGGTTTGTAGAATTAAGAGGTGCAGGGTTATATGGTTGGAACAGCCTCTGATTTAAATTTTGCCATTGTCCTTGATAGCCTCCTTGGTATGGTGGTCTATTTTGTTGATAAGGTTGTCCCTGACTCTGGAATTGTTGATTAGGACCTTGGCCTTGTTGTTGGAAGGGTGGTCTGATTCCTTGACCTTGTTTCTTCAAATTTGTGACCTCTTTAGTTAGAGTCTGCAACAAATTGGTCATTTCTTGCACACTAGTTGCTTGGCTATTTTTTATCTCCCGCAGCTCTTGAGAAAAATTTGTTGTTAACTCTTGGCCACTAGTACTAGCTTGAGGTGCCAATATGGCAGGAATAGGGGTAAATGGGGGTACTTGGGCAGGTGCAATGGGTTGAAGGCTAAGAAAGATGGGCATAGTGTTGGAAATATAGATGTAGTAATTGAGAGGGGGGGTGAATCAGTTAACCACAAAAAAGATTACCACTAATCCCTTAGATATCTTAATAAAATATTTACTGTTGCCACTCGGTAAACATACAGAGAAATGTTGAAACTTGATCTTTGAAGTGTGAAATAATTAAACTATTCTTAAGCATTCATCACTGATTAACATACATGAATAAAGAAAATAACATGAACACAAGAGACACCAGATTTACCGTGGAAACCTAATATGGGAAAAACCACCAATGTAACTAGTTACTATTTTTCACTCTTCTAAAGTGATGCCCGGTTAGAAGCCAACCCGGTAAAAGATTATAAAACACACTGTTAGGTGTGACCTTGTTAGAGGATTTAATCACCCTATGAGGAGTGGCCTTGTAAGAGGTCTTGAAATAATTTAATAGAACTGTCACCTTATTAGAGGATTTACAAAATGGTTGTTAAACCAACTCAGTTAAGAGATTTTGATATCACTACTACAATTGTAAGAGAGTAACAATGAAATGACCTGCAACTGAATTGCTGATTATAGATCTCTGTTCTACTTCACTAGATCCTTACTGATCAAATAAATCTTTGCTGCTCCTCAAGGATATCTAACCATCCTTCAAAATTTGCACACACCTTTCTTCAAAATGATTTATGCATGCTATATATCTTATTCACCACTTGACCTTCTATATATATATACCATTCTAATTAACATTTAGATTGTCAAGTCGGCACTAACAATTATTACAACAGTCAGTTGGGATAAACAAACTCTAGTAACAAAATCCTTTGAAGGGCCGACCTTGCTCGGTAAACATTAATCCTGAAAAGATTTCCTTCGGTGACCAAGTGAACTCGGTAACCACAGCGAATTTTGCAACATCCTTCAGAGACCGAGTGAGCTCGGTAACCACTAATTTTCCTTCGATAACCAAGGAGGCTCGGTTAACACTATTTTCCATCATGTTTCCTTTCGACACCCAAGAGATCTCGGTAGACACTAAAAACTGCCTAGCTGACCGACTGAGCTTGGCAGACACTGAGAACCACCTAGCTGACCGACTGAGCTCGGTAGACACTAAGAACCACCTAGCTGACCGACTAAGCTCGGTAGACATTGAGAATGATAATTGATATGACATTTGTGTGACATCAAAGATAACACATAGCTAATCCAACAATGTCCTTCAGACAATTGTATCCAACACATAGGTGGTCTTCTTTGTATCATGCTTGCCTGAATCAAACAATTTTTAGCCCTAACAGCTATGTCAAAAGCTTGGGGTAGAGAAGTACCACCCGTAGACTAGATCATGATAGAAATTTGACCATTTAGACTTTGTAAATAGTAGAGGAAAGCATGGTCAACTGATGGTCTTACAGAGACTAGGATTCTATTCCATGTTTTAAGGAATCTACTATTGTAATCTGTCATTTGCTCTTGAGGGTCCCTCTTAATAGTTGTTAACTACTCAACTAGAGACAAGTTATCTGATTTATCCTCAAAATGTTTACTTAATGCATCTCCTAACTCATCTCATGATGTAATAGAACCAATAGTTAGAGTTCTAAACCATTCTAGAGCCTTACCTTTTAGAGAGGCGACTAACAATTTTGTGGCCACATCCTCTTGATTTATGTTGTGTATGCTGCAGATGGTGGTCACATCTCTTATGTGTTTAAAAGCAGTTGTCTGCCCTTCACCAGTAAAATCAGGTATACTCTTAAGAGCCACCAAAGGCACATCATGATGTTGAGCAAAGGCCAATGGGTTGCCTTAATTGAAAGGTGCAAAGGCAAAATTTCTAGCTATTGTATGAGCTGGAATCTATAGATTAACAATTATATGAGCTGTATTTGCTGTTGGATTTAAATCTTCTTCTAGATCTCTGGTTAGAGATCTTCCTCTTCTTCTGGAATGAAAGCGAGAAGGTCTCCTTTCTGAAGTATCAGGAGGTGTAGATTGAACTCTCCTTGTAGGAGATTCTCTTTGAGCTGACCTACCTTTATAGCCTCTTTTCAAGGGCAACTTTGCAAAATTTGTAGACCTTGAGCTTCTAGTCTCAATCTTTCTCATAAACTTTGAACAAGGTTGGCCTGAATCCTTCCACCAATGGAGTCGCCAGATATACTTGGTAGAATGACTTATAAAAGCCTATTTTATGCAATCTATATATCAGAGATAGCACAATCTTCAAATAGTAATTTATTTTACCATCCCACCGGGCGTGCCAGAATTATTATACACTGGCACCAAGGTGGGGAATCCTTGAGCTTGAGTCTATATTGATAGACCTTGTGTACTGAATGTCTTTGATCCTTTTGCAAATGAACCAACAGGAACACCTTTAAACTTTAATCTGATCTTCACTAAGTTTACGCCTCTGTCCCAAGCTCTCATAGTCTTGATAACCTAGCATAACATGGGAATCATCTCCAGGTTGTGGGACCTATGCTAACTAAGATGAGACCTCTAGGTTCTAGGCTAGTTCCTCTTGGATAATCACCTTAATTTTCTTCTTGACTGAAAAGTAAAACTTGAGGGGAAAAGGGATAAAAGGAATGCTTAAAAGGGAAATGATTGAAAGCAAACTACCTACTAGGTGATGCACCGAAACTAGGGTTTGGATCTCAGTATAGAGGGATGAAACCAGTGAAGGAAATAGGTCTAAGAGATCACAACTTACTGAATAGGCTTGCATAAGTGTTTCATAAGATGGTCTGAACATAAGATACAACTTATGACCTACAACCAGACATTCACTTCTACAACCTAGTGTAGGATTGAGACAAGGCTGTTAGGGGCTGAATTATACCCACAAAAACACCTAAATCAAATCAAAAATAGGAAACACACAAAATTGCAGAAAGCAAGAGGTATCAGAAAACCTAAGATATCACTGAAAACATCACACACTTTAATCCAATAAGAGATAACTCACATAAGAAGGCATAAGGACAACAAGAGTGTCACAAAATGCTTTGCCATATCTAAATCATCAATGGGAGATTAAAAAGAGTAGAAAACCAAAGGACAGAAAAGTGTCTTAGATAGCTTTCTAAGAAAGAAACTTTTTTTTTACAAAATGTGAACTCTGAGCTTAAAAAGCTCCAAAAAACAAATTATATACATCTCTGCATGCAGGCAGGAATCAAACCTAATTAGGGCCACAAATATCTACAATAGAATAATCAAAAACCCTAATAGATAGCTCTGATCATAAATGTATCCTAAAAATATCTCAGACCATTAGATTTCTACCTTTGCATGTCCATTTCATGTTTGTACCTGCAAAAAATCTGGCTGCCATGATCCATCTACCCCCTGCAACTCAGGCTCACCATAACTGTGAAAATCTGATCTCTTGGATATTTGAATTTAAATATTATAATGGTTACCAAGTGGTGCCAAGATTTTCCTCTATCGATGGCTGGCATTCAAATTTAATCTTATTTTAAAATGCAACTGCTAGATTATCCTTTTTACCCAGGCTCGGCACTTGACTGCAAATTAACCTTAAGTCTACCTCGGGTTTCAATTTCCCTGGTCACTGAATCGCTTAACACTTCAGCTAACATCGGCTAAGTCTAGTGATTATGCAACTAAAGCCACAAACCTGGGTCCACATTTCCACCTGTCACCCTTTCATTTGCCCTTGACTGCTCTATAAGCATACACTTTGGCAGGTTCTGACACGGTCCCACTGCAACTTAGATTTCGATCCAATGGTGGTCACATGATCGCAAAGGCAAGGAATATTCCTTGCGAACATGTGACGATCATAGATCTCTTTTCCTTTGGTACCCCACTGACACGTATAAGAAATCTGGCCCCACTGAAAAATAATCCAACTCAGCACATGTGGACCAATGAGAAACAAGCAAGTTAGTGAATGAGGACCCACCTAACGAAGGTCTGACAGTGGAATAAAATCAACAACGGGCGCATGATCGCAAAGGCAAGGAATATTCCTTATGATCATGTGATAGTCGTTAGATCTCTTGCTAGGAAGTCTGTTGGGCCCGCTCTGACAGATTGGAACAAGTCATTACCTCTGGCCAATGAGAAACTTCCACATCAAAATATGTGGCACTGGACCCACCAAAGCTTTGAAGTGCTGCAGAGAAGGAAAGATCAACGGTTGTCACAATTTCACAAGGCTCTGATAGATCCTTTGTGAAATAACGACAACCGTCTGATCATTTCAAATGGGACCCCACCTACTAAGACCGCCAGAAGACATAGTGATTACGTGACTGAAGGAAAAGCTAACCGTTCGCTGGGTCGCGGGATGTTAAGGTCTAACTGTCAAACACTTAGTGATTATGAGAACCACTGCAGTTGCTAGGTCGCTGGATAGAAAAAGTGACCACCGAAAAGAATAAGAGAACTAGCGACCGAAGGGAGAAATTATGCACATGGAAATTGGGACCTTTAAGTTGCTAAAAAAGTAACACAAAAATAGAATGAGGCTTAGGTTTTTGTAGGGGTATTTAGCTCAAATGGCTAGATTTTTTGAATTTTAGGACCTGCAAACCAGGGACTTGAAATAATTGCAGAGGCCAGAGGATAGAACATGAGGCCATGAAATTTTTAAGGATGCTCGACAAGGTAAAAATAGAGGCCTTGGAATGGATGATAGCTAAATTTGAATGAATATGAAAAATAGGGTTACAGTTACAAATTCCAATTTCACCTGCTTCTCTTGTACTTGTTCTCTCAAATAGTGATACTTAATCAATATATGCTTGTCTTTGAATGCATTACAGGATTCTTAGAAATGTTTATTGCACTAGTGTTATAACAATGTATAATCACTGGGTCAGTGATTACCTCATTCATTCCTTCCAACACTTGTCTAATCCAAGCTATATTTGAATAGTTTGCAGTAGTAGCGACATACTCTACTTCAGCAGTGGACTGAGATATGCATGCTTGTTTCTTGTTGATCCAAGTCACAAGCCTTTCCCCTAAAAAGAATGCTCCATCGGTTGTGCTCTTCTGGTCATCTATGTTTCTAGCCCAATCTACATCGGTGTAAAATCTAAGTTAAAATTTCCCTTCAAATGTATACCACAATCCATAGCCTTATGTTTTCTTCAGGTATCTCAAGATTCTTTTCACTACAACCATATGTAAATCCTTAGGATTGGTAGAAAATCTAGCCGCAATCCCAACTGCATGTGCAATATCAGGCCTTCTGTATACAACATACATTAGTTTCCCAATCATTGATCTATACAAAGTCTGGTTTACCTCTTCAGATTCATCATCTTTTGTCAATTTACAACCTATGACCATCAATGTTCCAACTAGTTTAGCATCTTCCATGCCAAATGTTTTTAATACTTCCTTAATGTATTTTGATTGAGTGATGAATATCCCATCTTTCTGTTGTAAAACTTGCAATCCTAGAAAGAATTTGATCTCTCCAAACATAGACATCTCAAATTCCTTTTTCATGTCATCAACAAAAGATTTACAAATTTTATCTTGTCCTCCAAAGATTATATCATCAACAAATATTTCAGCAATCAAAATGTTATCATCAAATCCTCCTTTCATGTACAAGTTACTATTTTCACTAGTTCTTACAAAACCAATACTTATCAGATAAGCATGTAACCTTTCATACCATGCCCTCGGTGCTTTCTTTAGTCCATATTAAGCTTTGTGTAGTCTACATACCATGTCTTTCTGATTCTGATCAACAAACCCCTCTGGTTGTTCTATGTAGACCTCCTCCTCAAGAATTCCATTCAAAAATGTTGATTTCACATCCATTTGATATACCTTAAATCCCTTATGTGTAGCATAAGAAAGTAATATGTGCACTCCTTCCAAGCTAGCAACTAGTGCAAATGTTTCACCATAATCAATACCTTCTTCCTATGCATATCCTTTGCAAACAAGTCTTGCCTTATTCCTTGTAACTTCTCCATTCTCATTCAACTTATTTCTAAAAATCAATTTAGTACCAATAACATTTTTATCTTCCAGTCTAAGCACTAAAGTCCATGTCTTATTCTTTTCAATTTGTTCAATCTCCTCATTCATAGGATTAATCCAATTCTCATTTTCAAGTGCATCCCTAACATTCTTTGGTTCAAACACACAAACTAAGCATGTGTTTTGTCTTAACTTACTTTGGGTCATCATGCCAGCTTGCTTATCTCCAATGATCTGGTTCTCAGGATGGTGTCTTCTAACAAATCTCACTAGCACTTGATCTCTGCTCGACTCAACATTCTATTTAGGTTCATTTTCTTGCTTGGTTTCTTCTTCCTAATTCTTAGTTTTCATTTGCTTATTGTTGGTAGCATTTTCCTAATGCTCGGTAGACTCATCTTGTGACTTTGGTAAATAGTCTGGATCTTCAACATAAATAAATTTACCATAATCTTATGGCTTCTTCATGCTTTCTTCTTCTTTCTTCTCAACAAACTCATCAACTTTAACATTACTACTCTCTATCATATTATTAGTAACCTTATTCAAACATTTGTAAGCTTTACTCTTAGTAGAATAACCTAAGAACAAGCCTTCATCACCTTTAGTGTTAAATTTACCTTTCCTGTCATCTTTCAAAATATAACACTTGCTACCAAAGATTCTGAAATAACTTACGATCAGTGTGTAACCAAACCATAACTCGTAAGGTGTCTTGTTTGTATCCTTCTTTAGTTGAACTTAGTTCAAGACATAAACTATAGTACTGATAGCCTCAATCATCAATGTTCTAGCATAGTCAATAATAGATCAGTTTCTTCTTTCAACAATTTCTTTCTATTGTGGTGTTCTAGGTGCAGAAACCTATCTTTTAATACCATGATCATTACAAACATTAGTGAATTCATCACAAACAAACTCATCTCCTCTATCAGACCTTAAGCATTTTAGTTCTTTTCTGATTTCTTTCTCAACATTAGCCTTATACCATTTAAACATTTTCAATGCCTCAGATTTTTCTTTCAAGAACATGACAGTCATCAATCTAGTATAGTCATCAACAAACAAAATAAAGTATCTATCACCATAGTAGCTCTGAGTTCTCATGGGACCACATAAGTCGGTATGAACCAACTCTAATATACCTTTAGATGAGTAGTTCTTACTTTTAAAATTAGATATTTTCATCTTTCCTTTCTGACATTGATGGCACATAACATGATCAGGTTTAGCTAGACTAGGCAGTCCTCTAAATTTTCTCTTTCTACTGATTTTAATCATGTTATCAAAATTCACATGACATAACCTCTTATGCCATAACCATGCATCCTCATTTTTCACTAGCAAACAAGAAGATTCATCATTGTCAAGGTAAAATAAATTACCTTTTGATTGTGTACCTATTCTGACAAGCTTTCCATTTCCATCATATATTTTCACTTTGTTGTTCTCAAATGTAACTCAGTGACCTAAGTTATTCAGTTGTGCAACACTCAAAAAATTTTAATTAAGCCCTTTTACCCAGTATGCATTATCACATCTGATTTTATCATTCAATAGAATAGATCCTTTTCCTTTAATAATGCAAGGTGTGTCATTCCCCATTTTTACTGATCCTCCATTATAATGCTCAAGATGATCAAACTTATCCTCATCACCAGTCATGTGATGTGTACAACCACTATCAATGATCCAAGTATCATTCATACTAACTTTAGAAATAAGTTTTGTTTCTAAATACCTTTCATCTTCTTCTGAATCATCTTTCATCGCAACAAATACAACTTCAATATCATCATCGGTGTTGGTCTCAAACTCATCTTCATTTTCTTTTGCAACGTAACATACCTTTTTGCCTTTATCTTTGTATTCTTGGTTTTGATCTCTGTTGTGGTGTCGGTAACCTCAGTTGTTTCTCCTTCCATATTTCCCATCATCAGATTAGTCTCGGTCTTTATCATCCTCTTTCCTATTAGGACATCTTGCAATAATGTGGCCAACTTCTTTACAATTAAAACAAGCCAAAGGTAACTTTCCCTTATATCTATCCTTACCTTTCTGCAGTCTCAAGCCATGAGTGCTTCAAGCTCATCAAGTTCATCATCAGTGTTGCTATCACTTTCATTCCTTATAATATGCTTACTACTAGATTTACCAATCTTCAAAGAAGACATAAAAGCATACTCAACAGACAGTACAACACTATTGTCAAAATTATTCAGCTCAAAAGTTGTTAACTTTCCAATTAGACTATCAAGATTAAGAATTGTTATTAGGAATAGATCTCATTTCATGAATAGAAGATATTCTAATTGCATAAATAGGCAACAAAGTTCTCAATATCTTACTTACCACTGTGTCTTCATCAATAGAACCTCTTGCACCTCAGATAGCATTAACTACCTCTTTGATTTGGTTTGTATACTGCATTATATTTTCTCCTTCTTTCATCTTCATGTCATCAAATCTGTCTCTCAATCTTTCATCTCTAGCTCTCATCACATTCGCATCACCACCATACACAAGTGCAAGTTTATCCCACATATCCTTCGCAATAGCACAATCTTTGACATCCTCAAATTGTGCATCAAATAGAGCAACAACAATCTCTATCATGGTAATATTATGTTCATGATAGTCTATCAATTGATCAAGAGTCAAAGGTCCAATAGTGGGTTGTATGTAGCCATTATCTAGTAAGTACAAAGTAGATTCACCAATTCCAGTAATGTGAAGTCTCATACGGCTCTTCCATGTAGAAAAATGTTCTTTGTTCTACTTCGGCACTTCCCTCTTATACATCTTGAAATCTTTCTGCTCAAGTCCTTAAAATTGTCTTCCAAGCAACCAAGCTCACTCTGATACCAATTGTTAGAATAATTGAGAGGGGGGTGAAACATTTATCCACAATCCCAAACACAAGATGTAATCCATAAAATAATTTATGCAAATTATGTAACTCGGTAACATAAAATATCAATCTGTCTGTCTAGTTTACCAAATACCAACAATTAACTAACTGTGATTACCAATCAAATCAAATATGCAATATGTAAAGTATGATAGAAAAAAAATCATCACAAGTAACACATAACACAATGATTTAATGTGGAAACCCTGTTAAGGGAAAAAGCACCTGGGACCGACAACCCAAAAATAATTCACTCTTCTGAAGTGAGCTTGGTGAAGAGCCAACTCTATTAAAGGTTACAATACACACTGTTAGGTGTGACCTGATTAGAGGATTTAACACTGACCATTAAATTTTGACTAGCATTCACGATGGGGTCAATAAGATAACAATGTACATTCTTTGAATGACATAGGGCAATATAATAAAGACGATTAAGTCCACTCGATTAAGAGATTTTTTGAATCAATGGTTAAACTGATACAGTAATGATTTGATTCAATACAACTCATTTGCAGATATTCAAATCTATGCTTAACCCATACAAATATCCTCTAATCATTTAATCAATTTCACTTCATCAATATATCAACTTACTTTCCCCTCTGTAATGTTCTCTAACGCTTGGTAAAACTTCTGCAACTCGAGTTCTTTAGTAACCGATTTGATCAGGCATGCATGAATACTGTCTTCATGCAAAATCTCTGTAGTATGGCATATTTCAATAAAAAAACTCATGTCTCTTAAATAGACAATTAAAATGTTTTCATATCATCTATTAGATTTTTCTGCTTAATCTTCATCGTTCTTTTTGCCTCTTAAACCTTCCTCGGTAGTTGTATCAATAAGTCATTTCAATCTCATCCTTTAGATCTTCTTCAAATTTTGCCAGTCGTGGAACTCATAACAAACTTTATCTTCAACCTCAAAATCATACCAATATCCATCTCATCATCTTTAGTTGGCTAAACTTTGCATTTAATGTTTACATCCATACTCGATCAATACAAAAATGCATTGGTGATAACTAGTTGAACTAGCTCGATTAATACTGTTACTCGATACACACCTACACTGGCTTAGTGTATACAGAAATATTTAATTACTGACTATATTGACATGTTCAAATTCCATTTTCTTCTTCATAATAAGTTAATGTAACATGCTCAAGTCAACAATATACAGTCATAGACTCATCAATAAGTTACCCAATGTTTACCTTATCCTTATTTGTCATATCCATATTTTCTCCATGTAGATATCTCAATTCTTCATCTTCTCTTCCTTCAACAGATATTCAGATGTTTGTAACTAACATGATAAGTACTATCAAGACAAGTTGACATCAATGACAACATATTGACTGATTTAATCATCTTACATATCATTTTAGTACTCAGTGATCAGTAACCACTATTCTTCCAGATATTCAATCAGTTGTAGTTCATCAATTCTATTACATCCGGCTATTCATGGAGGTGGAAATCACCAAAACGTGAGTTTGACTAAGGTAAAACCCTATATAGCCACCCCAAAACACCATTTTCAAATATCTACAGTCGTTGTTTCGGGAGTTGTAGAGTAGATTTGGATACCCTTTTTGGCAAACTTTCAAGATTCGTGAACCAAATTTATGTCGGAGCGGTGCAGATCAAGGTCAACATAAAGGGGTCAAGGTCGACTTAGTTCAGGAAAGAAAAAGATTTCTAGGTTTTCTCCATCTTTGTGTTTCTGTTCCAGATTTGGTTACAGAATTTCTAGAAATATGATGCATGCACTATAAAATAGGTATTTCCAGATTTGCTATGTTATGAAGTATGTATTTCATTTTATTTAATTTTATGATTCTTTGCAAGCATTTCAACATTTATATTCCTTATCATTATAATTTCATGTTTGTGTTAAATAATGGTTTGGGGTCTCTTTTATGTGCAAACCCCCATTGTTCTAAATCCTATCCATATTTTACACCCTAAACATATGTGTGTGTGTGTGTGTGTAAGATTTGATAAAAACAAATCTATTAAGCCCAAGAAACCTACATGCAAAAAACTTGTCACAAGGAAGAAATTTGTAGGATACAAACAAGGGTTTTGCTCTGACAATATGAAAGTTTATTATTATCAGCCAAAAGAATGAATAAAAATATACAATGGATCAATCCTTATAGAAGGAGATCAAAAAACCTAATGGGAAACCCTAATAGGTAAATAGACATTTAATAATTAGATTTAATTATTAAATGACTAATGCAAGTGCATAAAGGGAAATCTTAAGAGGTAGTAAAGTTAATTTAATCAATGTAATTAAATTAATTATTTACTCTAACAATGTCTACGTATCTACTATCAAGTGTGGGCATTATTCATACTCATATGTATTGTGTTGGGTGGGGTTATTGGTTATCGATAATATGGAAGTCAGTGTGGTTCGAAGAATGAGTCTAACTTTAATCTCACAAACTCCAACTCAAGCAGGAAATGAATAGATTTAGTGGAGATCTTTCTCTAATGATTATCTCATACCATAATTAAAAGGAATTCCATATGATTTTGTCCTCAACAAACACCCTTAACATATGGTGACACTTATTTTGTTACTTATTTAGTCCCATATCCAATAGCTAGCATCATTGATAAAGAAATTCATTTAAGATCTTGCCACCATATTAAGCATTTGGTACTTTATACATTGGCTAGCTATTGTTACCTCAAAGCCATAATTAATCGATGGTATTTATTAATTACATGAAGGACACCTCTCAAAATGAAAGGCGATACTTGTAGATTAAAAATCCTATAAAGGATACTTTTATTACTTTTAATCCATAATTTGTAAACTTCTAGCTATCATTTTCTCTAGGTATTTGCCACATTTCCTTGGTTGCCCTCCATATTTGGAAACACACATGGAAACACCAGTGAAATTGTCATGTAAGAAAAGGCAAATGGCACTTACTGGTGCAGTTACGGAGGAACGATTGGGAGGTATAGTTAAATTCCCTCATGAACTTGTACTTGGGGCTATAATGAAATGTTTGGTAATGATTATGTCCTCAATGAGGACCGAACATGGGTTAACTCTAATATTTCTTCTATGTTTGTATTTCAAAAGAGATAGGGATGTGGTCAAAAGCATCTACAAGAGCATCTTCATTAGTGATATTTTAGTTGACTTGAATAGAGTCATAGTTAACATATATGAGGATCTCACTATACCTAAACCTAGGCATTATGGTACAATTATGTGGAGGGATAAACCATTCCCAAAACCCCATTCTGATAATTGAGCAATGTGATTGGTTCGAAAGCAGGATTCTTGTGATCTTCTGCATTCTTAATTTTCTCCTATGGCTTATTCATGTAAAAAGACCCAACAACCCCCAATGGTTTGCTAAATATTTACTAGATGAAGGAATTGGAGGATATGAGGAGGTGTTGGACATACCTAATGCCTCATTTTTAAATGAGGACAAGAACAAAGAGGAAGTAAATGTCGAAGCCAGTGGCAGTGCTAGAAAGAGGGGTAGAAAAGGAAGGAAGAGGGCTTCTAAAGAAGCAGGAACTCGAAGGATGAGTGGTGATGCTAGTGGTAAAGATATAAAGGGAAAATAATCAAAGTCTTTCGACTATGAACCTTCCTATGGTCCTGAACTTTTGTAACCCATTATATCTAGGCTTTTAGTTGATGTTTGTAAAATAGTTTACAGATGCTCTAGACTTAATATCGTTAGCAACTTAATTTTATCTAG
>BSBK01006943.1:182500-249707 GCA_027943335.1 Chamaecyparis obtusa | reverse complement strand
TGAATAGGGAAAGCCTTAATAATCTAGTCTAAAGGGATCAAATTAAGTCCAAGAATATATTTTGAGTAATTGAACCCCCTACAAACACTAGTTGAGAAGAAGAGACAAAGAAGCACTTGGATGAATCCAAGAGGGAGTAAGGAGTGAAAATTGCAACATTGATAGTTACCTGTAGTGAAGCATGTTGAATGCCACTATTGGAGGGGCATTGAACAAGTCCTAGGATAAGAGTGAAAGGCTTGGAAGATCCTAAAAGTTAGGTTAGGATCTTGACAGGACTAGGAATAGAGAGAGAGAGTCTAGTTGGATTGTGCAAGAACACAAAGGGAGTATCTATCAGACACCATTCCCATCACAATCCAATCTTGAAATGAAGAAAAATAATGTTTAAGAATAATACTTATATTGGCCATGTTCATAGACTCACAAAAGTACACAAACATCTATGTACCATGTGTTTGAATTGCACACAGTTTGAATGAGGAGAAAAGAAAAATGGGAAGCCAGGGAAGGAAAATGCTCGTGACTTGCCAACTATTGGTTAGTTTCTCTACATGATGTTGATGGTCTAACTAATAAAGGTTTAAGATGTGCTTATGTCATCTTCATAAATTTGACCAAAAAATGATGTTTTTCTTATCATGCAATGATATTAAACACGAGTTATCTGAATACGAAAATCAAGAGCTTAGCAGTAAATTTTGTCATCTAATTTGGATGATGACTTGTAGTCTTCTATTAATTTCTCTATTAGTTATTCTAATGAAACTTTTATTTTGTGTTGCATCCCCTATAATGGTTCCACATTTTCCATGTCTCTATTAGGGAAGCTACATCTATAACATGTAGCTATCCTATACTACATAGAAAAATCACCATTTTATTGTGCTTTCATGGATTTCCATACTCTATTTTGGAGCTCCTAAATTAGGACAGGTGGGCATAATGTTTGACAAGGTTGTCAAGCCAATTTTTACATTTGCTAGTTGTGTTTCCTTAAATATTTCAAAGTACTCTTCAATAGACTCGTTCTATGCATATTTTGCAATGATTTTACTACATGAGACCACATATCATAGATGCATTTTATCAAACACTTATAATTCCTTGGCTATCCTTCCATATTTTTCATACATGCTAGGACAGTTGTAACTACAACATTTGACAAAAAATTGTTGTATAAGTTTTAATGGATATCCATACCATTCTAAGATCCCATTTAAGAAGCAACAAGGACAATGCTAGTAATAATTGTATAATCACTCCATGTCAGGTTGTTTTTTACACCCGCCAATTATGTTTTCTTGAATCTTTCTAAATACCTTTCAATCGAGCATTCTTATTGGGCTCCTATTGTTGTGTTTATGCCTAGGATCGATGTTGTTTATCCATGGCGATGGTATAGGGTTTATATATATCTCTTGGCTATGTATAGTGTAGGACTTTGTGAAGTAGTGAGATGAAGATACCCATAGTAGAGGTTTTAGAGGGATGAAGATCATAAAGTGACAATTCACAGAGGAGCATATGGAAAGAATCAAAAAATATAGTGCTTCCTATAGATTTACAGGTAGATCAAACTATACAATTATCATATCATGGTAAATTATAGAATCAACAAAAACATGAGAAAACATAAGATATGTTGAGTATGAGATTGAATCAAAGGGTTTTATTTTTTTCCAGAACTTATAGGTGGTGTCGAGATGCCCTCCTTCCCTCCTTCAGCTTTGTCGAGAGATGCCCTCCTTTGCTCTTTTTTCTTTGCGGAATAACAAAATGAAATAAAATGAAATCATCTTTTTTTTTGAAAGTTATATGCCCGTGTTGGTTGTAATTATGATGACATATCATGGTTATCATAATTCCGACCAACACGAGAACTGATTAAAAAAATCAAAATTTCCTTGTATAAATTGACCAAAGCAAAACTATTTTAACACTTGGTCAAAAATGTTAATCAGAAATGTGGGTCAAATGTACTAGTGACGTGACATATATATATATGTATACATATATATATATGTATATATATATATATATATATATATATATATAATATATATATATAGGTAGCTTACGTGTATATATGTATATGTATATGTATATGTATATGTATCTATATATATATATATATATATATATATATATATATATATAGGCAGCTTACACCTATATATATATATATACTATATATATATATATATATAATATATATATATATATAATATATATATATATATATATATATATATATATATATATATATAGGTGTAAGCTGCCTATATATATATATACTATATATATATATATATACTGATGAACTACAACTGATTGAATACTTGAATGACTTGAAGATCAGTGATAGAGATCACCGAGTTACTGAAATGATATGTAAGATAATTAAATTAGTCATTATGTTGTCATTGATGTCAACTAGTTTTGACAGTACTTATCATGTTAGCTACAAACATCTAAATATCTGTAAAAAGGAGAGAAAAGATGAAGAACTAAGATATCTACATGGAGAGAGATGGATATGATAGATGAGGATAAGGAATACTTTGGGTAACTTATTGACGAGTCTATGATCTCATATTGTTGACTTGATAATGTTGCATTAATCTATTCTGTAGAAGGAAAACAATTGTACAAGGCAATGTGGTCAGTAAATAAAGAACTTTAGTATACATTGAGCCAGTGTAGTGTATACCAAACGATAGTATTAACTAAGCTTGTGTTCACCAATGCATTTCTTTTTTAACTGAGTATGGATGAAAGTATTAAATGCTTAGTTCAACCGACATAATTTGATGAGCTAGAAATTGTTATGATGTTGAGATTGAAGATAAAGTTTGTTATGAATCCATGGCTAACAAAATTTGAAGAAGATCTAAAGGATGAAATTGAAATGTGTTATGGACACAACTGCCGAGGAAAGTTTAAGAGGCAAAACAAATGAAGAAGGATAAGTGGAAAAATCTGATGGCTGAAATGAAAATGATTTATCTATTTATATAAGAGATATGAGTTTCCTTATGAAAACATGCCAGAAGAAGGAACACTATAGAGATTTCACGTGAATATAGTTTCATGCATGCCTGATCAGACTGGTTGAAGGAGAACCGAACTACATAATAGAACTAAGCATCCGAGAGCTATTACCGAGTAAAAGTAAATTGAGGAAGTGAATTTAAATATTGATCAAAGGATTTTTATGGGCTTAGAATAGATCTGAACATCTGCAAGTTAATTTTTATTGTAATCAGATTAACTACTATTTTAGTTTAACCATTGATATAGAAAATCTCCTAACCGAGTGGACTTAACCATCTTATGTTATGCCCCTATGTCATTCAAGGAATGTACATTGTTATCTTATTGATCCCATAGTGAATGCTGGTCAAATTTAAGTGTTAGTATTAAATCCTCTAATAAGGTCACACCTAACAGTGCTGTTTGTACCTTTAACAGGGTTGGATCTTCACCGAGATCACTTCAAAAGAGTGAAAATTATTTTGGGTTACCGGTCCTAGGTGTTTTTTCCCTTAACAAGGTTTCCACATTAATCATTGTGTTATGTGTTTCTGTGATGATTTGTTTATTATCATACTTTACATACTACATATTTGATTTGGTCGGTAATCACAGTGAGTTAATTAACTAGTAATCGATAAAGGTACAACCAGTTTGTTAGTTTATGTTACCGAGCTACATAATTTATTGAAATTGTTTTAAGTGTTACATCTTTATAATTGGGATTGTAGGATAACTAATCTAACTGATTGACCCCCCTCTCAGTTATTCTAACAATTGGTATTAGAGTGCTAGTTGCTTGTAGAGTTTTAAGGACTTCACACAAAAGATTACAAGATGTATAAGAGGGAAGTGTCGAAGTTGAACAAGGACAACTTTAGTACATGGAAAATTTGGATGAAACTTTATCTATCTGGAATTGGAGAATCTGCTATACCTTTATTGGAGAATGGCTACTTACAACCACCTGGTCCTTTGACTCTTGATCAGTTAAGAGATCAACATGAACACAACATCACTATGATAGAGATAGTGGTTTCTCTTACTGATGCTGAATTTCAAGACATAGAGGATTGCATTACTTCAAAGGAAATGTGGGAGAAACTTGCCCTAGTACATGGTGGCGATGCAAATTTGATGAGAGCTAGAGTTGAAAGCTTAAGAGGAAGATTTGATGATATGAAAATGAAGGAAGGAGAAAACATAGTATAGTACTCAAACCAAATTAAAGAAGTTTTCAATGCTATTCATGGAGCTGGTGGTACTATTGATGAGGATATTGTGCTAAGTAAAATCTTGAGAACACTTTTTCTTGTCTATGCAATCAGAATATTTGCAATTCATGAAATGAGGTATGCACCTAATAGAACACTTAATCTTGATAGTATGATTGGAAATTTAACCACTTTTGAGCTAAACAATTATGATAACAATGTTGTACCAACAATTGAGTCTTCTTTTATGTCTTCTCTTAAGATTGTAAATCTAGTAGTAAACACAATATAAGGAATGAAAGTGATAGCAATATTGATGATGAGCTTGATGAACTAGAATCACTAATGGCTTAGAGATTGCCTAAAGGTAAAGGTAGATATAAGGGTAAATTACCTTTAGCATGTTTTAATTGCAAAGAAGTCGGTCATATTGCTAATAGATGCCTAGAAAAGAAAGAATCTGAGAATGACATAGACAAATCCAGAGTGGAAGCTATGAAAAAAGGAATAACAAAGATAACTGACAATACAAAAAAGATAACCGAGATCATAGAGATAAATGTAAAAGGTATGTTACTTTTTTAGGAGAATGATACAGACACTAACACCGATGATGATGTTGAGGTAGTATTTGTTGCGATGAAAGATGATTTTGAGGAATTGGAAATGTATGTAGAAACAAAACTCATTTCTAAGTTAGTAAAAATGATACTTGGATCATAGATAGTGGTTATACACATCACATGACTGGTGATGAAGATAATTTTGATCATCTTGAGCACTATAATGGAGGTTCAGTAAAAATGGTAATAATTCACCTACATGGTAAAGGAAAAGGATCTTTATTGATAAAATGATAAAATCAATTGTGATAATGCTTATTGGGTAAAAGGACTAAATTATAGTTTTCTAAGTATAGCACAACTTAAAAAATTAGGACACTGTGTGGCATTTGAGAGCAAGAAGGTGAAGATATATGATGAGAGTGGAAAGCTTGTTGGAACAAGAGGGACAATCAAAAGGTAACTTATTTATCTTGACAATGCTGAGACTTCTTGTTTACTGGTGAAAAATGAGGATGCATAGTTATGGCATAAAGGTTATGTCATGTAAATTTTGATAACATGATTAAGATTAGTAGAAAGAGAAAAGTTAGAGGACTTCCTAGCCTAACTAAACTGAATCATGTTATGTGTCATCAATGTCAGAAAGGGAAGATGAAAAAATCTAGTTTCAAACACAAAGACTATTCAACAAAAAGAATCTTGGATTTAGTTCACACCGACTTATGTGGTCCCATAAGAACTCAGAGCTACTATAGTGATAGATACTTTATTCTATTTGTTGATGATTCTACTAGATTGATGGCTGTTATGTTTTTAAAAGAGAAATTTAGGCATTTAAGATGTTTAAATGGTACAAAGCTAAAGTAGCAAAAGAAACTAGAAAAAAACTAAATGCTTGAGGTCTGATAGAGGTGGTGAGTTTATTTTTGATGAATTCACTAACTATTGTATTGAGTATGGCATCAAAAGATAGGTTTCTACACCTAGAACACCACAGAAGAATGAGATTGTTGAAAGGAGAAATAGATACATTTTTGATTGTGCAAGAACACTAGTGATAGAGAAAAATATTGCACATATGTATTGGAGAGAAGCAGTCAACATAGTTGTATATGTCCTGAACCAAGTACAGTGAAAGAAAGACGCAAACAAGACACCCTATGAGTTATGGTTTGGTTACACATCGAGTGTAAGTTACTTCATAATTTTTGGTAGCAAATGTTTTATTCTGAAAGATGATAGGAACGGGAAATTTGACTCTAAAGGGGATGAGGGAATTTTTATTGGATATTCTACTAAAATTAAAGCTTACAAGTGTCTGAGTAAAGTTACTAATAAGATGATTGAAAGTGCTAATGTCAGAGTTGATGAATTTTCTAATAAAAATGATGAAGACTATGGTAGGTTTTTTTATGTTGAGCATTCAGAGTACCTACCGAAGCCATAGCTGAGTCTACCGAGCATCAGGAAAATAACACTGAGGAACAACAAGGGAAACTAAGATCAGGAAGAAGCTTCTGAGAAGGAAATGAACCTGAACAAAATAAAGAACAAAGAAGAGATCAAGTGTTAGCAAGATTTTTCAGAAGACATCATCCTAAGAACCAAATCATTGGAGACAAGCAAGCCGGGATGCTGCCAAGAAGTTAAGACAAAATTCATGCTTAGTTTATGAGTATGAACTAAAGAATGTTAAGGTTGCACTTGAGAATGATGAATGGATAAATTCTATGAATGAAGAGATAGAAAAAATTGAGAAAAATAAGACATGGACTTTAGTACCTAGACCGAAAGATAAAAATGCTATCAATACTAATGGATTTTCAAAAACAAGCTGAATGAGAATGGAGAAGTTACAAGAACAAAGATAGACTTGTTTGCAAGGGATATGCACAAGAAGAAGGTATTGATTATGGTGAAAATTTTGCACCTGTTGCTAGACTAGAAGGAGTCTCATGTTACTTTCATATGTTGCACATAAGAAATTCAAAATCTATCAAATGGATGTCAAGTCAACTTTTTTGAATGGAATACTAGAAGAGGAGGTCTACATAGAACAACCAGAAGGGTTTGTTGATCTGAATTAGAAAGACATGGTATGTAGACTACAAAAGGCTTTATATGGATTAAAGCAAGCACCAATAGCATGATATGAAAGGTTACATACTTATCTTTTAAGTATTGGTTTTGTAAGAACTAGTTGAAAACAACAATTTGTACATGAAAGGAGAATCTGATGATACTATTTGATTGCTAAATATTTGTGGATGATATAATCTTTGGAGGAAAAGATCATATTTGTAAATCTATTTGCTAATGGATGAAAATGAATTTGAAATGTCTATGTTTAGAGAGATTAAATTCTTTCTTGGCTTGCAGGTTATTCAGTAGAATGATAGAATTTTCATCACACAATCAAAGTACATAAAGGAAGTATTGAGAACATTTGGCATGGAAGATGCTAAACCAGTAGGAACACCAATGGTCATAGGCTACAAATTAACAAAAGATGATGAATCTATAGAGGTAAAACAGATATTGTACTAATTCATGATTGGTAAACTGATGTATGTAGTTCACAGTAGGCCTAATATTGCACTTGCAGTAGGGATTGTAGCTATATTTTCTACCAATCCAAAGGATTCACATATGGTTGCAGTAAAAGAATCTTGAAATACTTGAAGAAAATAAATGATTATGGTTTATGGTATCCTAAGGAGGGAAAATTTGAACTAAGAGTTTACGCTGATGCAGATAGGGTTGGAAATATAGATGACAGAAAGAGTACAATTGGAGGAGCATTTTTCTTTGGTGAACGACTTGTAACTTGGACAAGTAAGAAACAACCTTGTATTTATCAGTCTACTACCAAAGTAGAGTATGTTGCTTCTGCTACAAACTGTTCAACATTTCTTATATCAAACAATTTTTGGAAGGGAATGAATGAGCTAATCACTGAGTCAGTGATTATATATTGTGACAACACTAGTGCAATAAATATTTTTAAGAATCCTATAATGCATTCAAAGACAAAGAATATTTCAATTAAGTATCACTACTTAAGAGAACAAGTACAGGAGAAGCAAGTAAAATTAGAATATGTTACATCAAGGAGAAACTTGATGATATTTTACCAAGCCTCTACCAAAGGACACCTTTGAATACTTGAGACTAGACTTGGGGTCTGTCCCCTATCTACCAGTCACTAATGTGATCTGGAGGTTGCATAATCCTAATCTTATCAAAAGATCAATCATGTTTATTTCATATAGCTCACACTTTGGATTATGTCTAAGGTTGTGAAAGATTTGAGGAGCTAGAATATAGATTTGCATATCAGTATACAGAGATACATTGTCTGCACCGAACAACAAAGAGTTACTTGGCTATTGCAAAGCTGTATGTTTTATGTTTTTCTTTGGCATTATTGTCAAAGGGAGAGATAAATCATGGAGAGATAAACAATGAGATCAATGAAATATCTATATAAGGGAGAGATAATATTGAGAAATTAGGGAGAGATTTGAAGATTTGTTGTTGAGAACAAAAGGAATCTGAGAGCTAAAAGATCAAATCCACAGAGGAGAGTCTACACTTGTAATGATGTTATGTAACGTGGTGATTAAACATATTAAAATAAAGCTAGGGAGAGCTTACTGAGCTACAACATTTACTTACAGAGTTTTAGAATACATGTTTGGTATGTGCATGGCATATTTCATTTTTCTTGTGTTTCCATTAATGCCAAAGGGAGAGATTGATGAACTACAACTGATTGAATACCTGAATGACTTGAAGATCAGTGATTAGAGATCACTGAGTTACTGAAATGATATGTAAGATAATTAAATTAGTCATTATGTTATCATTGATGTCAACTAGTTTTGACAGTACTTATCATGTTAGTTACAAATATGTAAACATTTGTAAAAAGGAGAGAAAAGATGAAGAACTAAGATATCTACAAGGAGAGAGATGGATATGACATATGAGGATAAAGAATACTTTGGGTAACTTATTGATGAGTTTATAATCTCATGTTGTTGACTTGATTATGTTGCATTAATCTATTATGTAGAAGGAAGCAAATTATACAAGGCAATGTGGTCAGTAAATAAAGCACTTGAGTATACACTAAGCTAGTGTAGTGTATACCGAGTGACAATATTAACCAAGCTTGTGTTCACTGACACATTTCTTTGTTAACTAAGTAGGGATGAAAGTATTAAATGCTTAGTTTAGCTGACATATTTTGATGAGCTGGAAATTGTTATGATTTTGAGATTGAAGATAAAATTTGTTATGAGATCCACACGTAACAAAATTTGAATAAGATCTAAAGGATGAAATTGAAACATGTTATGGACACAACTGTCGAGGAAGGTTTAAGAGGAAAAATCAATGAAGGACAAACAAAAAATTTGATGGTTGATATGAAAATGGTTTATCTATCTATATAAGAGATATGAGTTTCCTTATGAAAACATGTCGAAAGAAGGAACACCATAGAGATTTCACGTGAATATAGTTTCATGCATGCCTAATTAGACTGGTTAAAGGAAAATTGAACTATAGAACAAAACTGAGTGTCAGAGAGCTATTATTGAGTTAAAGTAGATTAAGGATGTAAATTAAAATATTGATCAAAGGATTTGTATGGGCTTAGAATAGATCTAAACATCTACAAGTTAAGTGTGTATTATGATCAAATTAACTACTATTTCAATTTAACCATTGATACAAAAAATCTCCTAACTGAGTGGACTTAACCGTCTTTATGTTATCCCCCTATGTCATTCAAGGAATGTACATTGTTATCTTATTGACCCCATAGTGAATGTTGGTCGAAAGTTAACTGTTAGTCTTAAATCCTCTAACAAGGTCACACCTAACAGTGTGTTTGTAACCTTTAACAGGGTTGGCTCTTCATCAAGCTCACTTCACAAGAGTGAAAATTATTTGGGGTTACCAATCCCAGGTGGTTTTCCCCTTAACAAGGTTTCCACGTTAAATCATTGTGTTATGTGTTTCTGTAATGATTGTTTTATTATCATACTTTACATACTGTATATTTGATTTGGTCAGTAATCATAGTCAGTTAATTAAATAGTAATCAGTAAAATGCATAGATAGCTTGTTAATTTATGTTACCAAGCTGCAGAATTTATTGGAATTGTTTTAAGTGTTACACCTTTGTAATTTGGACTATAGGATAATTTATCTAACTGATTTACCCCCCTCTAAGTTATTCTAGCATATACATATGTATATTGTTGAAAAGTTGACTATAATGTTGTATATGAATCTAATTAAGTGTTGTCATTATGGAAATAGAGTCATATGAAGTTTTGGAGTCAGCGCACTTACTCATAAGATCAAATTTTCACTAAGTATGGAAGACTAGACAGTCAACAGAGCTTTAGATGAATAGAGCATCAATGCACATGCGTATGACCGAGTTATGGAATGTGCCCTTAAAGATAAACTTTTGAGTATGTAATCATGCTAAGTCTAAGAGTGCATGATCATATGAGTTACTATGAAGAAGTTACAATCAGATGAAGTGACACAGACAATGAGTGGCAGAATAAAACAGAGCACAAAGCTGACAGTTGGTATTTTGGTTAGCGTGTATAATATTATTTTGTAATGGCTATGTGCCTATTGTATTTAGGTTATAGACATGTTAATATCATTATATATAAACACGCTTGAGCCAATTCATTTGGAAGCATTGTATGTAATTAGTTAAAGACTGACTTAAATGAATAGTTTTTTATGTGAATATAAATAAGACATGTGCCTTTGTATTTGAGGATAGAATGAGAGATAGAGTTGATAATAGCAAAGTAGAAGTATGCGAAGAGAAGTAAGAATTTTGTAGAGCTTTACAAGAGGTTAAAGCATCAACACATAAAAAGAACTGATTTGACAAGCAATGTCATAGCAACAATTCACCTTCCAGATATAGTGTGTATCTAAGATTCAGAAGGTGGTAGCCTTCACCACTTGAATAGTGAGCTCTAGGACAATGTGTCTCCACCCCTAATAGGGTTATTGTAAAAGACTCCTAACAAGGTCTTACCCTTGACCAGGTCACTGTACTTATTGCTTTGTAATGATCAACTCCTAAAAAGGTTGTAAGATCTTCTAATAGACATCATAATACACTAGTGCAGTTCTTAGTGGGTGTCAATTCCCACTGTTGGTACTCAAAAATAGAACATGGGTTTTGAGTACCATGTTAAAATTTTGCAATTTAACGCCTTTTAAATGCTTTTCATGCATATGTACCCGGTTGTCATTTTGAAGCCTATGAGGTGTCCCAGGTGTTTAACACACTCCATTCAGCATATGTATGCATTCTATGATGATACTTTATCATCCTGAATCATTCAGTGAAGTCCCATTTTGAGCAAGTGTCAAATTGCACAATTCTGCCTAAGTGTCAAATCACTGTTATAGGCCCTGTTTGGATGATTATATCTTCTTCCCAGGGATTGATTGTAATGTGTCAATTGTGGCATCATATTTTAGAAATGGGAATGAGTCATCATGCTAATTTTAGCTCCCATGTGCCCATTTAGTCACTTTTCTAGAGCCATTCCATTTGCAGATTGTCAACATTCTCTGAGTGTGCATTGTTCAGATTTCTAGTCACGTTTTTTATTATAAATCAAAAAAATAAAAACTGGGTTGGGCTGAATTTTACATATGTTTGAGGATGACCATGTGTGCATTGTACAAATTTTTTTATAAAAAAACTCAGTTTGAAACTCAAAAGTTATGGTCCTCTGAGTACTGACAGCCATAAAAAATCAGCAATGCTTCATAAAGTTTTATCCCACATTGCTCCAAATTTCAAAATTTGAAGTGTTTATATGAAATACTCCAAACATATGAAATAAATCAAATGAAAGAAGCTATGCCTAGGTTTGTGTGGTTGCCTTGATTTCTATGCCAATGGGCCTAGAAGAAATTTTGCACGAAGGGACACATGTCACTTAGTCTCTAAGTCTCACAAGTCTCCAAATCTCTAGATGCGATTCAGAGACTTGGAGACTAGTCTCCAAATCTCACAAAGAAGAAAGTATATTATGAGACTTGGAGACTAGTCTCCAAATCTCACAAAGAAGAAAGTACATTCTGAGATTTGGAGACTAGTCTCCAAATCTCCAAGTCTCTAGATCTCTAGATAATTATTCAGAGATCTAGAGACTAAAGTTAGTCTCTAAATCTCATAATGAAAAAAAGTGATTATGAGACTTGGAGACTTAGTCTCCAAATCTCCAAATAGCTATTCAGAGATCTAGAGACTAAAGTTAGTCTCCAAATCTCATAAAGAAAAGTAGAGAGAGGAAATGATTATGAAATCTAGAGACTAAAAGGATTTCTCCAAGTTTCTAAATGAAACCATAGTTAAGGAAATACTTCCGAGACTTAGAGATTCATGTAGTCTCCAGATCTCTAGATGGACTGAGGTTAAAGGTGAGTTTGTCTGAGTATCTAATGAAATGGTGACAAGTGGCAAGTTCTGGTGGCATGCGCAAATTTTAAAGGTTATAAAGATTTAAAAGGTATAATAAAGTTGAAACATTAGAATTTTTGAAATTTTTTAATGACAGAGCTGTTCACGAGAAAATGTCTGGGAGATTCTTTTTTATCAGAATATGGCAGTATAATATATTTTTGGAAACGCCAGCAGATGATGGATGCAATGATGGCAATTAGAACCAAATCAGATCAAGTTGCTAAGAGCAGTAAAGACTTTTAATCTGCGACCAGATTTTGGGGAGATTTTTCTTCTTCCAAAATTGATTGATTTTGCAGATCCGGCGGGAAGAATGATTCAGATTTTCACTGGATGAAAAGATCAGAGGGTACAAAGGATTGAATTTCAAGGAAGAGTAAAGGACAAAGAAATCAGATTTCCAGTAAAAGAGCAGATTTTATAGAAAAAAAGACAAATTTATCAAATTTTGAAGATGCCCATGAAGATCATATTTTCAGAGAAGCAAGAAGAGTAAATGAGATTAGATTGTAGAATGGACAGGTGTTGGTCAAGTACAAATTTTAGGGTTTCTCTCTCAGTCTATTTATTCTTTTCTCTTCTCAGTTGTAGGGGTTCCTATTCTTGTTTCTTCTTGTGTTCTATTGAAGGGTTTCAGACTGGTGCTGCCCTCTCACTCAGAAGATTATACAGAAGGCTTCCAGAAGGTTTTTTTGAATATATTTCTGCAAGACAAATTTCTCAATCTTGTCTATGCTTTGATTTTTCTGTTATTAATGTATTGAAATAAAAATATTTCAATAAAATATAGTGCAGTTCCTATTCTTTGTTGTTATGTCTCTTTGCATTCTGTTGATGCTCTTGTATATTTTATTTGTAAGACATCTGAAAACATACCAACTACAAGGTAGTTTGTTCAATTATTTGTGAGTTTCTCTCAAGGAGAGAATTAAATTTCATAAATGGTTTTAGAGAGTAGGTATTATTGAAGGATTTGATGCAACAATTTGGAAGTGAGAGGATAGTTTGTAAGGCACTCTATTTGGATTGCATACAGTCTATTAGGCATTCTATAGTATTTTGTTTGATTTATAACCTATGGATTACATCTTTTGACTCCTTGCCCAAGAATAGGCACTGGATGGCTATTTGTAATGCAGTTATCTTTAAGTCATCAAACATAAAATTTCATTACCAGTTCTTTTCTATTTTTAAGTTTCATGCATACTATGAAAGGACTGCATCTAGGTGATACAATTCACATTTGTTGATTCCTTGGAGAGAGAATCAGAGGTTAACCTTCCTTTAGTTGTACTCATAAAAATAAAAAAGATTTACATCCTTATCCCATTGTCTATGCTATCACATTTATAGTTTCTATTGTCAAGCTCTGTATCAGGAGATTCTCAGCTGTCTACAGAGTGATCTTTTGTTTAAATAATCTGAACCCTAGATAGCATGATAGTGAAGATCAAATCCACTAATCAAAAGCTTACTTGAAATATAGTAACCTATTCATAGGCAATACCCACCTGAGTCTTGTGGAGCTCAAAGAAAAAGGGGGATCTTATCTAATCCTCATCAATTGGGCTTTTCTTGTAAATTTGGAGCCCCTTTCAACTGAGAATCTAGTCTATAATTTTCCAAGTTTGATCCTACAAGAAAAATCCCTAACAAATTGGTGACTCTATTGAGGAGTGAAATAAGTTTACTACTAAGAGTATCCCAGAGTCTTGCTATATTCAGTTTGTGGAAGAGTCTCATAAATGTCATAATTTGAAAGTTGTTTTCAGAGCTGCAAGTGTATTACTTGGATTTGTTGTTTTAAAAATTTAAAATTATATGTGACTTTGCTGTGAGGAATGCCTAGAATCTGTTGATGTTTCGAAAAAAATCAGTGAAAATTTTGTCCTTTAAAGAGAGGTGGTGACTTTGTGCTAAAACGAACCTAAGGTATAAAGCTTTGTTTTAGATTTCAATCTAATGTGAAGAGAGCAACAACAATCAACAAAGGCTTCCAGGTATTCTCCATTTAGTATTTTATGTGTTCACATGGTCCTTATCAAATGGTTTCATCATTAAAGAAAGGACATATGAAAGTGAAATTATATACTTCTGGTTTGAACCATGAGTTAAGTCATAGGTGCGAAGTATGTTAGAAAGGTTCAGTGACAAAAGAAGGTTAACTTCAAGTATAGATTTCTTGTCACTAGTCTTGAAGAATTTCATGTGTGTGTGCAAAAGTTGCAGCCAGTAATGGATGTTCACAGGATTTCTTTTGTCAAAGGATACATGCCATTTTGTTATGATGACAGACCTGGTTTTCCTAATGAAATCCCTGATGGAATCAGAGGACATTTGCCTAAGTTTAATGGGAACCATCTTGTTTTAGCTAGTCACCATGTTTAGTTATTCAATGACTTGATGTGTGACTTTGAAATTGCTCATGAGGATGTGCATATGAAATTGTTTGTTCAAACTTTGGAAGGTGATGCTAGAGACTAGTTTTCTTTTCTACTAGCATGTTCTATTTCATCTTGGAGTGAGTTGCATTCAGCCTTCATGGAGTAGTTTGTAGAAAGGGTAAGCATATCTGATTCTTATAGTAAGTTTTTGAAGATTCATATTGAGAGTGATAAACTTGTTCCTGAATTCAATATCAGATTTGCAAAAGTTTTGAATGAGATCCCTGAAAGTTATAGACCCAATGATCAAGTGTGTGTAAGTGTCTACTTCAATGCATTTGATAAGAAAATAAACTACTTATTGAGGGATAAAGAACCTAAATCATTATATCAGGCATTTATAACTACAATGGATATTGAAAATAGTTTGAAGTATGGATTGACTAGAGGTCATTTTTCTATGAATGTATGCTGGTATAATGAATGTGAAAGAAAAGAGGAATGTAGTGTTGATGCCTTAGTTTCAAATTAGCGAATCAACACTTCTATTGTAGTTTATAATCAAGTTAAAATTTTAGATCAGAATACATGTATAGATGCAGTTGAGTATTTTTCTATTGATGAAACATGTGTTCATGATGCTACAACAGTAAGATATGTTTCAGACTTTGATAGAATTAAGCAATGTGCTGATATTTTGAATTTTGAATTAGCTACAGCAGTGAGTTCTTGTAATATTGATTATGAACATGATGTTGTTAGTGTTTCTAGACATGAACTTGCTGCATCTATATCTCAGTCTTGTGCAAATAAAGAGGCTAAAAGTTATGTCTCTGATAATGAATTTGAAGTTGTTGACCCAACATTTCAAGAAGAGCCGGTAACACAAGATGAAGAATGTGATTCACATGCATATCAGTCACAGTTAGAGGAACATAGTGTTGAAAGTGGTTATTCAAGTGAGAATGAGGAAGGTAGTGATGTTGAGATATCTTTGTATGAGTCGGATGCAACATGGGAAGAAGAAAGTAGTGATGGAAGTGAACACTCCTTTGAAAGTGAAGGTATGAATTCTTTTTCTGAATCTGAAAATGAAAGTGCATCTTAGTTTTTGCATTATACAAATCAGTTTGAATATCAAGAGTTTGAGAGTGATTTGTCCTCAAAGTATGAAGATAAAAAAATGGTGATTCAATGTGATATCAATGAATATGAAGATTTGAATGAAAGGTTATCTAATGGTTCTACATTAGATAATGAAGTTGCAGCATATAGTAGAGAGTTTAGGGGTAAATCATGGTCTTATCGTAATGGTTATCCTAAACAAGATAATGAAGAGGATGTAATTATGGACACTATATGCTTGGTAGGTGATGTTGATAGTGAATCTTCATATAGTTCTAATTTTTCTTCATATGTTGAGAGACTCCATGAAATGGGTAGTGAATTTAAAGTGTTTACTAATGCTTTATATGATGAGGATTTTGATGATGATCAACCCATTTTTTGTCATAGTGTTCAAAGAAGAGTATTACATGGAGTTATCAATCCGTTGTTTGAAGAACACACGAAAGTTTCAGATTTAGTTGAATCAGATGCAAATGATGACATACTATCTTCCTTCTGTGAGAAATCAGAATGTTCTTCTTCCATGTGTGATGGAGTTTCAAATGATGATGTTGCATTTTGTGAGTTTGATGATGAAGTGCTTGATAGAGTTGTAAATGAAGATTAGCCGACATTTCATAGTAAAATTAATAATGAGTTTTGTGGCATGAATACTAATCAACATTTTGATTATGAAGATGCATTCAGAGGTTTTGGCATGAAATTTGTGAGTATAAATCTAATTATTCATTTGAACTTCAACCGGCTACTCCTAAGGATATGCAAAGTCAGGATATGAATGATATTTTTTATCAAATAGAGTATGAGACTTTTGCATTTCAGATTGATAGCATGCATGAATCAGTAGATAAAGATCAGTTCTAGTCTGATAGTAGTATTCATGAGCATGTTGAGTCTTATTTTCATAGTGAGCAAGATGAAGAAAGTGTTTCAAATTTTTACATGCACTATGAAAATGAAGCTAGTTATTTTGTTTCGCGTAATGAGTTGATTGAAAGTGTTGATATGCTTGGTGAAACAAATGGGAATAAAATGCCCAGCTTACCTCAAGAAGAAAGAAATGAAAATTAGGTATATGATAGAGGCAAGAAGTTTTGAAAAATTTTCGGTGACTCGGGGCCATTGTTTGTACATAGTAGTAGTTTTCTTGCTTTCAATAAAGGTGTTCTAGAGGGGTTCTTATTCAAAGTTTTGAGAAAAGGTGTCGAGCTAATTTCAAGTTTGAGTGGTCTACTTCTACCAGGAGATTCTGAAGGTTCTCTGCATGCCCGCATGGGGCATATGTCCATAGTCAGAGCCACTATTGGTACTAAAAAATAGAACATGGGTTTTGAGTACAATGTTAAAATTTTGCAATTTGAAGCCCTTTAAATACTTTTCATGCATATGTACCTGGTTTTCATTTTGAAGTCTATGAGGTGTTCCAAGTGCTTAACACACTCCATTCAGCATATGCATGCATTCTATGATGTTACTTTATCATCCCGAATCATTCGGTGAAGTCCCATTTTGAGCAAGTGTCAAATTACACAATTCTGCCAAAGTGTCAAATCACTGTTACAAGCCCTATTTGAATGATTATATCTTCTTCCCAAAGATTGATTGTAATGTATCAGTTCTGACATCATATTATAGACATGGGAATGAGTCATCATGCCAATTTTTAGTTCCCCATGTGCCCGTTTAGTCACTTTTCTAGAGCCATCTATTTGCAGATTGTCAACATTCTCTAAGTGTGCATTGTTAAGATTTCCAGTCACATTTTTTTATCATAACTCAAAAAATAAAAACTGGGTTGGGCTGAATTTTACATATGTTTGAGAAAAACATGTGTGCATTGTAAAAAATTTTTTATAGAAAAACCCAGTTTGAAAATCAAAATTTATGGTCCTCTAAGTACTGGCAGCCATAAAAAATCGGCAATGCTTCATAAAGTTTTATCCCACATTGCTTCAAATTTTGAAATTTGAAGTGTTTATATGAAATAATCCAAACATATGAAATAAATCAAATGAAAGAAGCTATGCCTAGGTTTGTGCGGTCACCTCAATTTCCATGTCAGTGGGCCTAGAAAAAATTTTGTAGGAAGGGACACATGTCACTTAGTCTCCAAGTCTCACAAGTCTCCAAATCTCCAGATGCGATTCAGAAACATGGAGACTAGTCTCCAAATTTCCAAGTCTCCAAATCTCACAAAGAAGAAAGTACATTATGAGACTTGGAGACTAGTCTCCAAATCTCCAAGTCTCCAAATCTCACAAAGAAGAAAGTACATTCTGAGATTTGGAGACTAGTCTCCAAATCTCCAAGTCTCTAGATCTCTAGATAATTATTCAGAGATCTAGAGACTAAAGTTAGTCTCCAAATCTCATAATGAGAAAAAGTGATTATGAGACTTGGAGACTTAGTCTCCAAATCTCCAAATAGCTATTCAGAGATCTAGAGACTAAAGTTAGTCTCCAAATCTTATAAAGAAAAGTAAAGAGAGGAAATGATTATGAGATTTAGAGACTAAAAAGATTTCTCCAAGTCTCTAAATGAAACAATGGTTAAGGAAATGCTTCTAAGACTTAGAGACTCATGTAGTCTCCAGATCTCCAGATGGACTGAGGTTAAAGGTGAGTTTGTCTGAGTATCCAATGAAATGGTGACAAGTGGCAAGTTCTAGTGGTATTTGTAGATTTTAAAGGTTATAAAAGATTTAAAAGATATAATAAAGTTGAAACATTAGAATTTTTAAAATTTTTTAATGACAGAGTTGTTCACAGGAAAATGTTTGGGAGATTCATTTTTTATCAAAATATGACAGTATAATATGTTTTTGAAAATGCCAAAAAATGACAGATGCAATGATGACAATTAGAACCGGATAAGATCAAGTTGCTAGGAGCAGTAAAGGCTTTTAATCTGTGACCAGATTTTGGAGAGATTTTTCTTCTTCCAAAATTGATTGATTTTGCAGATTCGACGGGAAGAATGATTCAGATTTTCAGTGGATGAAAAGATTAGAGGGTACAGAGGATTGAATTTCAAGGAAGAGTAGAGGACAAAGAAATCAGATTTCCAGTAGATGAGCAGATTTTATGAAAAAAAGGACAAATTTATCAGATTTTGAAGATGCCCGGGAAGATCAGATTTTCAGAGAAGCAAGAAGAGTAAATGAGATTAGATTGCAGAATGGACAGGTGTTGGTCAAGTACAAATTTTAGGGTTTCTCTCTTAGTCTATTTATTCTTTTCTCTTCTCAGTTGTAGGGGTTCTTGTTCTTGTTTCTTCTTCTATTCTGTTGAAGGGTTTCAGACTGGTTCTGCCCTCTCACTCAGAAGATTATACAATAGGCTTTTAGATGGTTTTTTTTAATGTATTTCTGCAAGACAAATTTCTCAATCTTTTCTATGCTTTGAGTTTTATGTTATTAATGTATTGAAGCAAAAATATTTCAATAAAATACAGTGCAATCCCTATTCTCTTTTGTTATGTCTCTTTGCATTTTGTTGATGCTCTTGTATGTTTTATTTGTAAGGCATATGAAAACATACCAACTACAAGGTAGTTTGTTCAATTATTTGTGAGTTTCTCTCAAGGAGAGAATTAAATTTCATAAATGGTTTTAGAGAGCAGACATTATCGAAAGATTTGATGCAACAATTTGGAAGAGAGAGGATAGTTTGTAAGGCACTCTATCTGGATTGCATATAGTCTATTAGGCATTCTATAGTATTTTGTTTGATTTATAACCTATGGATTACATCTTTTGACTCCTTGCCCAAGAATAGGCACTGGTTGGTTGTTTGTAATGCAGTTATCTTTAAGTCATCAAAAATAAAATTTCATTACCAGTTCTTTTCTATTTTTTAGTTTCATGCATACTGTGAAAGGGACTGCATCCAAGTGATACAATTCACATTTGTTGATTCCTTGGAGAGAGAATCAGAGGTTAACCTTCCTAAAGTTGTACTCATAAAAAGAATAAGGATTTACATCTTTATCCCATTGTCTATGCTATCACATTTATAGTTTCTATTGTTAAGCTCTGTATCAGGAGATTCTCAGCTATCTACAGAGTGATCTTTTATTTAAATAATCTGAAGCCTAGATAGCATGACAGTGAAGATCAAATCCACTAATCAAAAGCTTACTTGAAATATAGTAACCTATTCATAGGCAATACCCACCTGAGTGTTGTGGAGCTCGAAGTAGAAGGGGGATCTTATCCAATCCTCATCAATTAGGCTTTTCTTGCAAACTTGGAGCCCCTTTCAACTGAGAATCTAGTCTATAATTTGCCAAGTTTGATCTTACAAGAAAAATCCCTAACACCCACCGGGGTTTTTACCTATTCGGGTTTCCCCGTAATCATATTTTGTATTATGTGTTATGGTTGTTTATCTTGCTTGCATTGATATTCAAGTCAGTACTTAAGTAATTAAGTTAAGTTTCAAGCTATCAAGAAAAGTAATAATATATAGAACACTGATTCACCCCCCTCTCAGTGTTTTGATTCCTAACACATATATATAGGTGGCTTATGCCTAAATATATATATATATATATATATATATATATATATATATATATATATATATATATATATATATATATATATGTGACTTACACAGCATAAATACACACACACACACACACACACAGATATATAAATAGGTGTAGAAATGCTCGCGCCACTCCAAGACTTTAGCACCAGGAGATGACTCCGTTATCATCATAATGAAGAAGAAGGTGGGTTGGAGCTACCAGGAGCTTCAAAAAGATTAAAAAGGATAATAGAGAATGGAAGTTGAGGGTATTTCTTTTTTACTTTACTTAGATTATAGCTTAGGATTAGTTTATATCTCCAGCAGAAGATTAGAATCTTTGAGACTCTGGAATTACTTAAACTATGGATTATGATATAAATCTTGGTATGTATAGACTTTAGCACTATAAGGCTATTTTTGAAAAGATAGACTTTATATTATTTCTATTAAGAGACATCTCTTAAGTTTTATAGATTTTTTTCTTCTATTTACATCTTGATAAGAGACATTATATTGCTTCTTGCTAGAAGTTTTTAGATTCATTATTTACTTCACATTTGCATAAGTTCAGTATTGTTCCAGAAATAAGAGGCCTTTAGATGAAGATTTTTACTTTCATTAAGTAATGAGATACCTTTTCATACACACACACACACACACACACATAGATATATATGTATATATATATATATATATATATATATACATATATATATATATATATACATATATATATATATATATATATATATATATATATATATATATATATATATATATATATATATATATGTATATATATGTATATATATATATCTATATATGTATATATACATCTATATATATATATATATATATATGTATATATATACATATATATATGTATATATACATATGTATATATATATATATATGTATATATATCTATACATATATGTATATATATCTATACATATATGTATATATATATATATATGTATGTATATATATATCTACATATATATATACATACATATATATATGTATATATATATATACATATATATATATATGTATATATATATATACATACATATATATATATATATACATACATATATATATACATACATATATATATACATACATATATATATATATATACATACATACATATATATATATATATATATATATATATATATATATATCTATACATATATATGTATATATATCTATATATATATGTATATATATCTATACATATATATGTATATATATATATACATATATATGTATGTATATATATACATATATATGTATATATACATAAATGCAGGTATGTGCATATTTAGATGTATGATAACATACACATATAATAGATGGATATACATATATATATATATATATATATATATATATATATATATATATATATATATATATATATATATATATATATATATATATGGGTATGTATGTATTTATATATGAGAAGGTATACTTATTATGGCAATATGGACTCTAGTTTTCAGCTATGTTCCCTTTAAGTCTTTAGATTTATCCTCTTTTCCATTAGATGGATTTTTACTTTAATTCTTAAAATATGATTAGGCTTACAGAATGAATAATCATCTACTTTCCCTTTCATCAGATGTCCAAATGGCATGTTATCTATTAGAAATTTCTAATATTTGTAAAGATTCAAATTCGGGGATTCAAGTGGTAGGTTTTTTAGTATTTAAACAACTGTCTAGTCTTGGTGTCTCTGCACAAATTTGTTTCTTACAATAAGTTGGTAGTTCTTGACATTGTCATAACTTAGATTCTCCTTCCAAAAATGGTTTTTATTTTTAAAACAAGGTGTCTAATAATCTGCATCTATACTTATATCTATTGGAGATTTGCCAGTAGGCCAGTACTGACTATATGTTTGTCATTGATGACAATATATAGAAAGTACCATGTGTGGAAGTCTTATGCAGTAAGATTTTAGTATATGTAGCATGGATGTGATATCAACATGATATCATGGGTGCAGAGGTTAACTGTTAGTATAGACAGTTATATAGCAGCTGGTGTCAGCAGTGTTCCTGACAGAGTAACAGATAGTGTTCTGTGTATGGTTGTCCATATAGTTATCATGGAGCCTTGCGTGCTTGGATATATGTTGATGACATGTTATTTATCTTTTAGTTATGGATGCATAGTCTGGTGATGAACGCAAGTGAAGTTATGCAGTCATTATTCACTAGTAGCATTTTCTTGTGTTAGTTCAAAAGAGCCAACATAGATTTTATTGGTTCTTGAGTTGCGCCTATCTTAAGGGTATGCCCCCTTGGAGTTAAGCTTGGAGAAGTGTTATTAATGTTTGGTTAAGAGTGCATGAGTTAATTTAGCTTATAGAGAAAGTTCTAGTTGTTTTGGTAGAGCTGACAGTGTGTAGCATGCATCTACATTTATTTTATTAGATAGGTCCCAGAATGAGTTGCGTGCATAATAGAGCCGACAGAATGTTTATTTGAGTTTGTTATAGTTTCTCTAATATGGTTTCAAGATGGTTATAATAGGATGACTTGATTATATCATTTGGAGGAAAGATATTTATAGGCAGTCATTTGTGATTTCTTGAGTGTGGTTCATGGTTGATTAAGTAGAGCAAAGTAGAGTGTGCAAAGTTTTGAGCCATCTAAAGGTCTATGTGACCAAGTAAAGTACTTTTTTTATTCATTGGAACTGATCCAAACAATAGGTCAAAGCGTAGTTCACCAAGATCCAGATATAGTGTGTATCTATTATTCAGAAGGTTGTAGCCTTTTCCCAGTATGATGCTATTAACACAAAAAAATAATTGTTTCATCAAAATGTTATTACTAAAGAAGCCCTTATCAGTGCCCTATCTGATGGTGAATTTTTAGAAGTAAAAAAGATAGATACAACCCATAAAATCTAGAAGCACCTTGAAGACATATTTGAAGGAGACAAACAAGCAAAGGATGCATGCAGAAAGACATGGAAGAAAAGATACAATGCATTATAGATGCTTCCTAAAGAAAATATCAAAGCTTACAATCAAAGGATTAATGAATCAGTTGCTAGAATCAGGAACAATGGTGGAGAGATTTCTGAGGAGGACATTATGGACAAGTTGATAAATACTCTTACTCTAGAATATGAAAGCAAGCTAAACATCCTTGATGAGACCATGCAGCTTACATCAAATTTCAAGAGAGAGACCTTGATCAGCAAGATCTCAACTTTTGAGATTTCAAGATTGAAGACAGAACCAAAGAGTGAGACAACTTTCAAAGCAACAATTCATGGTAAGAAATTTACAAAAACTTCTGGTAATTTTGATGATGATGATGAAGAGAGAACATTAGATGATTTTATTGCTATGATTGCCAAAAGAGAAAAGAAAGGAAAAGGAAAATATGAAGGTTAATTACCATTTAAGTGCTTTTCATGTAATAAGATTGGTCACTTTGCATCTAAGTGTCCCACTAGAGCTAAAAAATTCAAAAAGGATTACAAGCCTAAGTATTCTAAGGAATGCTACTATGTTGGAGATGGAGTTTTAGATGAAGAATCTAGTGAAGAAGAAATTGGATTTATTTCTATTGTAGACAAAATGAATAACAAGATAATTCATGTAGACAAGAAAGAGAATCAAGAACTAGCATTAATTTCACAAGCTAACATAAGGACAGACTGGATTATAGACAGTGGTTGTTCACATCACACGACTGATGATAAAGGTAGGTTTGTTCATTTGGACAAATACAATGGCGGTATGGTCAGATTTGGAGACAACACTCCTAAACCTATAGTTGGTAGAGGAGCCATCACTTTGGATGGAAATAACAATACTGATGATGTTCTTTATGTTGATGGTTTGAAACATAACCTTCTCAATGTTGGATAGTTACTTGGAAAAGGCTATCAATTGGAGTTCAAAGATGATAAATGCATCATTAACAATAAAGATGGTGTTATGATTGCATTAGACACAAAGACAAGAGGTAATGTTTTTCAACTCAATTCAGAAGCAAGTTGTTTTGTTGCTAAAGTTGATGACAGTTGGTTATGGCATAAACGACTATGTCATATCAATTTTGATAACATAGCAAAGATAAGTAATGTTAAGGTAGTAAGAGATCTACCTAGCATAGAAAAGCTAGTTGATACTATATGCAAGGAATGTGTGATGGGGAAGTATGTGAGAAATTCATTCAAGAGAAAGAAAAATTCAACAAAGAACAAGTTAGATCTGATTCATACAAACCTATGTGGTCCAACTCAAACAAGATCATACTATGGTGAAAGGTACTTCATTTTGTTTGTTGATGATTATACTAGGATGATATGGGTTGTATTCTTAAAAGATAAGTCAGAAGCTTTTGAGAAGTTCAAAATATTCAAAGCTAAGGTTGAGAATGAATCTGGACTAAAAATAAAATGTCTAAGATCAGATAGAGGAGGATAATTCACTTCTGAAAAATTCTATGAGTACTGTGAAGAACATGGCATAAAAAGATAGTTAAGTGCACCTAGAACCCCTCAGTAGAATGTGTTAGAAATAGGGAATACTGAGAGGGGGGGGTGAATCATTATTCTACAAACTTTATCTTTTGCCCAATTATGGATATAATAGATTATCTTTATACATGCATAACATAAGAAGCTAAACAACATGCATAACAATAAAGAACTCATAACACATTATTTATTCTCGAGGAAACCCTGGCCAAGGGAAAACCCTAGTGGGGATGGTACCCACAAAGATCCACTAATCAAAAGTATCTTGTTAAGGATGTTGACCCTATTAGGAGTCTATTACAAGCATATAGTGTATTAGTCTTGATTAAGGGACTATAGACCTTGTTAGAAGCCTCAACCCTGTTAGGAGTTGTAGTAAAAAATGTGATTACCAGATGAGCCCACTGCCCAAATAAGTAATGTACAATATACACTGATTAGAAAATAGGTTAAGGTACATAACCCTATACTGCTTGCATCAACATCACTTTGCTGCTCTTTCACTATCGCTATTACATATGCTTCATATACTTCACATCATACTACTACAATTACTTGCTGCTTGTATATCTACAATTACAATTACATTTACATTTATACCAATATCTTTATCAAAGATTTAACATATAGGATGCCATCCCTTTATATTTTTAAGTCATTATTTTGATAAACAAAATAATCCCTTAACTCTTTACTAGTTCTGTCTTCATATTCTGTCCTGTCGGCTTCACACTGTCTTCAGTAAAACTATCATAACTTCTTCCGTACATGTCATACTGACTTGTGCTCTAAGATGGGTGATCAATAGTCATCATAGAGTCTATGTTCAAGTGTGCAAGCACTGAACTTACTCCAGTCAATGTCGCAAACAAAAAATTGTATCCAGGTTCACTGGTAAAACATTGTCTCACACTTAGACAAATTTGCAATGCGCTTTTTCATACTTTCTCTCTGACTTGTGTGATCTTCATGTGGATCATATGTTTCCATAATGACAACATCTATGTAATCAACTCAGCCAAATTTCCAACAATCTCCCCCTTTGTCATTGGTGGCAACATATGAGAAAATTGGCTAAGTGTACAACTCAAAATCTTAAAAATGTTCAAAACTGTGGCCATAGTATAGAATACATACTATCCTTATAACTCCTCAAAAATTATTTCCTCTAATATAGTACTCCCCCTAAGAGTAACAACCCTTATCATATACTATCAATTTTCTTTTATATCTCTCTCCCCCTTTGACAACAATGATAAAATAAGGTAAGGAGGGTCACAAAATTGTATCACAAAAAGATTATACCTCAATTTATTTATTGCAAAGCTAGTAGGCTTGCAACACAATCTGCAAAATCTTTCTTCATGGCTTCTATCTCCTTCTCCCATGATTTCTTAATGGAATCTACCACATTAAGTAGTGCGCTCAGTCCATAAGAAGCAATTTCACATGCTTGGAGGTTTTCAAAGTTAAATTTTTTAAAAGATGTCTTTGTTGAAAGACAATCTTCCAATTGTTCTTCAATTATGCTCAACTTCATAGAAACATGCTCTCTCAAAAGAGTATATCTTCTCAATTTCCTATCTTTCTCATCTTGTACAACTCTGATTTCATCATACAGTTTTCTAACTTTCTTCTCAACATTACAGACCTTCACATTGGGGTTAGATAGAAGGTTTGTTTCATTTAGAATTTCTACTTCCTTCAACTTTATCTTTTGATCTTCCTCAACTATCAAAGTCTCTAATTTTGTACACTGTATGTACAAAGATTTTCCTATTTCCAAGTGCTTCCTTAAATCCTTGATACAGATATCAAGAGTCTTGATATCATTGCTGATGTACTAACTGATGTTCAAAAGCATTCTAGCCTCATAGTCTGCTTGTGCTTTCACTTTTGTAATATCAGCTAGGTGTGTGAATTCATTATTAAAGGTACTCATTACCTTCTTTTCCTTCTCCATAGGGTCTGCTTCTAAAATTTGTGTAGTCACAGTACTTTGTAACTTCTCAGTTAGTTCCTTCAGACACCCTTCAAGACTCTTCACCTTCTTATTCTTACCAATTATTTTTTTTAAGGATGTAATCAGTTCCAACTGATCATCGTCATCTACTTCTTTTCCCAAATGCTCAATCATAGATCCAATTTGAGTCTTCTTTCCAGTCTCAGGAGTAAGACTGATATCTTCTTTGGTGGGAAGAGAAACTTGTTCTTCTACAACTGGTGGTTCCACAACTATAGTCTCTATCATTTCTTCTTCTTTTGTAGCTTCCTATTCCTCAAAGGCCAAATTGTCAACAATGTTCTCCAAATTCTTGAATACATTTTCATTAATATCCAAGGTGATTTGTTTACCTTCTACATTCATTGTTTCATCTTCAATATTAGTGGCTAGAGAAGAGGGAATTTCCTCTTGTACTTTCTCACTTGCTTTCTCTGCTACAATTGATGATTCTCCAACATATTATGTCATAACCTTGATAATTGCCTATTCTATCTCAAAATTTACTTCTTCATACCTACCTCCCATAATCTAAATTGTTCTCCTTTTGGTTCTTAGATGGGTGCTTAGGGCCTTCATAATCTGGTTGAAATGAGCTTCATCTCTTATCTCACAAAGCTTCCTCACAAGCTTTTCTCTGATAGTTGTCTCTTCCTCTGATGCTCTCTTCTTTCTGTTCAAAAGTTTGTTATAAAGATCATCAGGTATTTGTCCTTGAATGGTATCAAACTTCTTGCCAGTCAAGATCATATGCTTCACAACTGCATTCTCTAGATTAAGTCTATCAGTATAATCATAAAGATCATAATATTTGTTCATTCTTGCAAAGTCACCATTCTCAATAATCTGCTCATCAAGCTTTTCAACTTTTGGTTTCCAAGCTTTCTCCTCTGTAGTGACATCATCTTTAACCTCTGCAATGTTTCTTGGAATAGGTTGCAATATAGTTTTATGCCTCTTTCCTGGTCCAATGACACTCTCCCTAACTCTTTTGCTAGGTGTGGAGGAAGTGGATCTAGTAGACATCTTTTTTTCTATGTCCTTCTCAGGTACTTCCACTTTCACCTTTACTTGTGGTTCTTCCTATGGCACTACAATTGATGATAAAGGAGGGATAGACAAAACTTCCTTTTGTCCACTCTCTTTGATTGTTGCTGCTGTCTTCTTTGCTACCAAAAACTCTCTCTCTATCATTCCTATATCCTTTAATATTTTCTTAATGGTGCTCTCAACTCTCTTCTTAGACTTTTTCTCTTCAATTAGAATCTTTGTGGAGTTTAAGTTCTCCTCAAAGGTTCCAAACCTATTACACTGAGTGTCCAACTTACACTTCAGTATTTTTCTAACATACTCTTCAATTTCTACCTCAGATATTTCATAGCCAAGAGGGTCTATGAACTCTATTCTAGTCTCTACTTCTTCAATATAGGTAAGGTCAGTATCCACCATAAAACATATATCATCTTTATATTTCTCAACAAGAGACTTAGGGATCCTTGATCTGCTAGACACAATAGTCTAAAATGTCTTAATAAAAAGTACTATACTCTCATTAACACTGTCAATAACATGCTTTCTATATACTACATTAATCCTTTCCATTGTAGTTTGTCCATCATTCCAATAATTTCCTATGGTGTAAGGAAATCTCCTCAAAAGATGAAAGAACATGTATGTGATTAGAGATGAGAACCTAAACTGTGTATACTTAGTTTTCTTGATCTTCTCCAAGTTCTCAAACAATTGAATTCTAAGAATTTCACACATATCAACTGGTACCCTGTCAACACACATAAGATAAGCTGCATGTACCATTCCAGCTACCATGTCATCCTCTCTTGAATTAGCACAAAACTTAGTAGTTAGGATCTTGCATATGTATCTCACATCAACTTGTTTGATCTTGCTAATCACAATTCCTCTACCATTATAGGATGAATTAGTGTTGTCAATGACTATTTCTCTCATGTTTTTCTCATTAAAAGGAATAGCTCCAGTCTTAGATAATCCAGTGACTTCATGAATCAAATCAGTTGTAATATCTATCACTCTATCCTCTAGCCAAAAATTTCCATTCTGAATTCTACTCAAAATGATCTTAGTGCATTCTTCATTATCAAATTCATACTGTAATCCATATTTGACAATTTCATTATGTTCCAAGTATTCAAAACCTTGTTTCAGTGTCATATCCTGATTGTACATCTTTTGATATTCATCTATAAAATCACTATCATTTACTGTCTCTAGTTTTCATCCAAGATAACTTCTGACATTCTCTAAATGTAAAACTCTGTCTGGTATGGATGATAATGCAAACCTAGGGTCTTCTTCCAATGGTTCTACCGGTTCCCTTTTCAATTTAGGTCTATTCTTATCTCTGACATTGTGTATTAAGGAAACATCCATGATTTCTTCAAATGCCTTTACTGATTCAAAGATTTGTCAAGTAAAATACCTCAATTTTGTGATTTTAGGGCTTGCGTAGATCCGACACACAATTCTTTTCCAAATCCTTGTAAAATGTTTTATATCACTACTATTTGATCTCCTTGACACTTGAATTTTCTTTGATGATCAAATAATACCGATCATAACTTTTTATTAATTCAATCTCACTTAGATCTGAAATCACATTCAATTCTTTTGCTTCTTCTTTCCAAAAAGTTGTCTTTGCTAACCTGCAAAACTTAAAACTTCTTGCGATCTTGCAAAACATAATATTTTTCTTTATGCTCTTAACCATAGCATTAGAATATCATAAAATACCTTGCATTAACTACACAAGACTTGATTCATCATATATCTACTTCTATACTAAATCTAATTTCCTATTCTACTACAATTTACATGAATTAAGTACTTTGAGATAGGTCAGGTAAAGATTCATTCTTACCTTTCAATACTTCACCTTCCTGATTAACTTCAATGTTGAATATGTCTCCTTGATTTGTGTTTTTGATAAACCTCACTTCATCTGAATTACTATAGCATCCTTTCTGACTGTTACTAGCATCTTCATTTCTTCTTGCATGACTCCTAGGGTTAGGATTAGGATGAAAAACTCTATTGTTCATTCTGCAAAACCTTGTTGTATGTGCAATCTTGTTGCATATTTGACAAACAATTCCATTGTTTCCATATCTTGGTCTGGGTTGATTGATTTGTGATCTGCAATTTCTAGCAATGTGTCTAACCTTGTTGCATCTATAACATACTATTCCACTTCTTCTGTTCATATCTTCAATAGGTTTCTTATCTACATTGTTAGTATTCCTAAACATTCTACTACCATCATTATTCTCAATAAATTTAGGTTTCCTACAATCAATAGCTCTATGTCCAAAACCATGACAATTGTAACAATAACCATTAAGAGGTTTAAATTGTTTACCTGTGCAATATATCTTCATCTGACCAATAGTATTACAAGCAAAACATCTACCTTTGAATTCTCTTTGCATACCTTTGGGTGATTCCTCTTTCTTCGGTGATTCTCCTTCTTTAGGTGTATCTTCATATTTGTTGATCTCATCAGGCTTCTTCTCATCCATGCTTTCAGATATCTTCAGATCTAGTTCCTTGCCTTCATCATTTTCTTTGAAAGTACTGAATCCAAGACCAGTCTTATCATAGAATGGTTTCTGATAAAATATTTTTTCATCAATCTTCTCACTAGTTGAATATAGCCTTTCAAGTTGTTGTTTGGATTGAGTCAATTCACCTTTCACAATCTTATTGTATTTCTCAAGTTCATCATACTGCAAATTGAATTTCTCAAGTTCAAATGTTACTTTAGAAAGGTTAGATTTTAGTTCTTCATTTTCAGTCTTTAGACTTTCATTGTCAGATTTCAAATTTGCTTCATTCTTTCCATTTCCATATTTCAAACTAAGCTTCAAATTTTCTATCTTCAATTCATGCTTAAGGATCTCATTTTCTTTTTCCATATTATCATCACAATCTTCAATAAAAACTTTAGATTCTTTTTTAGATCTTAGATCTTCCAATTTGTTTTTCAGTTTCTCAATGAGGTTCTTTGCATCATCATACTTTCTTTTCAAAGTATCTTTTTCAATAGTAAGCAAGTCAATCTATTCAAGAGCTTCTTCAAGATTCTTCTATAGTTGATCCATATCCATAGAGATCTTACTCAAGTTGCTAGGCTTTCCTTGAATGATTCTTTTCTGAGTAACTAAGCTCTGATACCAATTGTTAGAAATAGGGAATACTGAGAGGGGCGGGGGGGTGAATCAGTATTCTACAAACTTTATCTTTTTCCCAATTATGTATATAACAAATTATCTTTATACATACATAACATAAGAAGCTAAACAACACGCATAACAATAAAGAACTCGTAACACATTATTTGTTCTTGAGGAAACCCTGGCCAAGGGAAAACCTTGGTGGGGATGGTACCCACAAAGATCCACTAATCAAAAGTTTCCTGTTAAGGATGTTGACCATGTTAGGAGTCTATTAGAAGCATATAGTGTATTAGTCCTAATTAAGGGACTATAGGCCTTGTTAGAGGCCTCAACCCTATTAGGAGTTGTAGTACAAAATGTGATTACTAGATGATCCCACTGCCCAAACAAGTAATGTATAATATACACTGATTACAAAATAGGTTAAGATACATAACCTTATACTGCTTGCATCAACATCAGTTCACTACTCTTTCACTATTGCTATTACATATGCTTCATATACTTCGCATCATACTACTATAATTACTTGCTGCTTGTATATCTACAATTACAATTACATTTAAATTTATACCAATAGCCTTTTCCAAGAGTTAAAATCTAGGATGTCATCCCTTTATATTGTTAAGTCATTATTTTGATAAATAAAATAATCCCTTAACTCTTTACTAGTTCTATCTTCATATTCTGTCCTGTCAGCTTCACACTATCTTCAGTAAAACTATCATAACTTCTTCCATACATGTCATACTGACTTGCGGTCTAAGATGGGTGATCAATAGTCATCATATAGTCTATGTTCAATTGCACAAGCACTGAACTTACTCTAGTCAACATCACAAACAAAAATTGTATCTAGGTTCACTGGTAAAACACTGTCTCGCACTTAGACAAATTTGTAATGCGCTCTGTCATACTTGCTCTCTGACTTGTGTGATCTTCATGTGGATCATATGTTTCCATAATGGCAACATCTATGTAATCAACTCAGCCAAATTTTCAACATAATGGAATTGCAGAAAGAAGGAATAGGATCATTCTTGATACAGTGCGCACCATTATGATAGAAGGAAAAGTTGCACATGTAATACCCCAAAAATGGGCTATAAGTTCATTAACCTCCTATATCGATAATTCGAATGAAATTGACATTGAAGTCCTAACCTAAGGCACATCGACACATGATCGAATCTTAATTGATTATCCTAAATTCTGCATCGGAGAATATTCCTTATTCCTATTTATCCTAATTATCTTTGATTTAATGATTATTTGGCAATAAATCCTATTTATCCTAAAGTTTGATTAATTGAATATTCTGAATATTTAATTAATTAGATTTAATACTGCTACTTAATTATTTAATTGGATTATATTTATTCCTAAATTGTATTAATCCATTTTGACAATAAATCAAATATCCTATGACTAATTGATTAAATTCTTATTTAATTAATTAATGTCAATTGTCAAATTTAATAATATAGTTTTTGAATAAAAGTTTGATTTAATAATTGATTAACCCATAAATCAATTGTTATATTTTTAAAATCATTTAAGTTGCGGATAAATCACTTTATTTATTAAATTAATTCATAATTAATTATGCACATCCAAAAAATAGTTAAGCTTTAAATCAAAAAATCAATTCAAGTTATTTTAAAAATAAACTCAACTCTCTTTTGAGTTGAAAGCTGATCTCAACTTCTGATTTAAATCAAAAAGCTGATTTGCATGATTTTGTGAGTTAATTTATCTCTTAATTCTTGATAACTCAAAAATCAACCTGAGTTTAACAAGAGTGATTTATGGCTTTTTCCATGCACCTCCAAAGCCTTGGATTTCTATAAATTAAGGCCTTAGCTCTTCATTTTGGATCCATCCATGAATTGCATCCTCATGCTCGCGAATTGGTGATTGAAGAATCAATCTTTGTGAATCAAAGCTATTGTGAGATTTTCATTGTTTTTAAGCATTCATATCATTTAGCATATCATTGTTATATTAATTGCATGTTATGTCATTTTTTCATATAGAATAGATTCATATTAGTTTGTTTCATCTTATTGCAGAGAAAATCCCAAAAAATAGATTAATTTGCATTCACCTTATATCCAGATTCTACATTCAAATCCTTCATTTAGGTGTCATCAAGGTCACTGATCTCGGTCTAATCTGAGAATACATACTCGCATCTACTAGAAGGAAGTAAATCGCTTGGTTAGATTAGTTTCCATTTCATTGCATGATTTTGATTTCTGATAACCTCTAATTTTTTACTGAAGTGTTATGTCTATAGCTAGGTACAAAATTCACACACATTTCTAGCACCCAGTGTGGGGGCCCTAAAATGGGTTTCCATTCAATTTCTATCAATTTATGTCATCTTCTTGTCATTTTCTATTCCAAGCTATGATTTTTAAGTTTTGTCCGTACAATTTTTGTACGAGTTTTGTTAGAAACTCATATCAGGAGGTACCCACTATTGTATGATAGTTGATTTGATGGAGGATCATACCATCAGAAACACAGTGTCATTTGGAAGCTCTTTTGTCGTATGATCTGATACCCATTATCGTACAAGTTTATGGATTGTCATCTGGTAGGTGACCCACTGTCGTACAAGTTTCAGTGCTAGGTTTCAATTGTTGTTTCACTTTTTCAAGTAGTTTTCTAGATTTATTTTCCTGATTTGAAGTAACAACTAACATTAACAATTGAAATTTGCTATTTTTGATTGGGAAAAAGCATGAGAATTGCTAAAAATAGGTAAGAATCTACTAAGCACGTTGCGAGGAATTCAAGTAATCTTCTCAACTGATAACATTTTGATTTGGATTAAAAAGAACTCTTGCATGTCAAGCTTGTGTGACCTTTATCACTTTCATATCACAAATTTCATTTTGGGCTATAAAAATGAACATAGATTTTCTTTTCAGCATCTTTGTTACACATAGTAAATAGGCCCTATGAACACTATTCATGGTTCTTAAGAGAGTGGGTTTCTAGTGAAACTCTTCTCAATGAAGGAACCCTTGTAGGTAGGGAGGTTACTGAGAGCGTCTCACGTTCTACTAGATTTGTGCATCTTCAGCTTTTGATTGATACATTCTCTCTCCGAATAGGTTGATAGATCATAAGTGGTTGACATCATAGATCTTTGTGAGATAATCTTGGTCTTAGCGTGTCAAATTAATCTATCTACTCTGTTTGGGTTAAAAGTCAAAAGGCTAGAGGACTATGCTCTACTCCCTTTTTGGGTAGTATCAGAAACTCAGATCCTTGAACCTGGAACCAGCCTCCATGTGGTATCTTTTGTGAGTCACCTTTAGAGAGGGTTAACTATAGTGGACATTCCCTTAATTGGGTCAACCACATTGACAAAACCTCAAGCGGTAATAGCCATTTTCACCATGGTAGCAGCAACCACTATATAAATGTCCTTGTGGAGGAAATCTTCATAGATGTGATCTCTTATTGGGTTGTCAGATCTCCCTAGTAGCTCCTGATTAATTAATTTCTCAGACTATTTCAAAACCCTAGTGTGCCTAGATTAGAGTTTTCCCTCTTGAGATCACAAAAGTTGCAGAGTCGGACCATTACTACAAACCCTAGTGAGGCCAAATTTTCATTTTCTAGGAATATGTGCATTATTGCAAAACTTTTTGGAACATACACTGTTAGCACTCCTAGGGATTAGCGCATTTAGTCACTTGGTTGTTCATGCACAGGGTTGCTTTGTCCCCTATTCATTGTTTTCAGATGTGCTTGAAATCACTTGCTATTTTGTGTGCCTATTTATCTATCTGGTTACTAAGAATGAATCAATCCGATACAATTTTCAAATCTGGATAGACAATTTTGTGAACAATCTGAAACTGAAAATTTTAAGAATTGCAAAATCTGATGTCAAACACCTTTCTAGAGTCAAAAGTCATCTTGTAAAGTCAGAAAGTCATATGACTTTTGGAAAGTGTCATTTCAAAAGTGGCCTTTTGAATTGACTTTCTGCTGTCAGTCAATTCAAAAAGTAAAAACCCTTGCTATCAACTATCGTGCAAGTTTTGCAACTGTCGTATGAGTTTGTCAATTGTCATTTCATAGCCTACCCACTATTGTACGAGCTTGCAGAAAATCATTTGAGAAATTTTGAAAAATTGCCAGAAAGTTGTCAGAACTATCAGAGACCTAGCTTTTCTAGCCTATTTACAAAGTCTGTCAAGAAAATCACTATGTCAGGGACAAAGCAAAAACTATTGAGAATCCAATCATTTTCCTAAAGTGACCTTTTGAATTTGATTTAGCCTTATGTTTAATTGATTTGAGTCCTTTTCATCTTGTGTCAAAACCTTGTCATAACTATCAATCTTTAATCCATCTTCAAAATGGCTAAGTGTTGTGAACTCATGTCTGCTATCTTTTGGGCATCTACCCATACATCTAGGGCACAATATCCTTCATTTGCATCTAATCTAAGCTTTAATCAATCAAACCTTGACAAGGTTGCATAATTTGATCTTCTTGAATCAGATATTTCTTCAGTTGTCTTCATCTTATTCTTTTGTTTCACCCAAGGTTAATGGTGGAAACTAGAGCTTCCTCTCACAAGAAATCTAGAGAAGCATCCCATACCTTACCTATAACCACTATCAAGGGTCTAACTCTTGAGAAACTCTACAATTCTAGTCTTTACGAAGATGACAGTCTTGGCAACTTTTGATTAAAAATTGGTTACATATCCCATCCATCAACTCACGGAGGTAATCAACAAACTCCTCCTTGATCTATCCCAGGGAGAACTCCTACCATGTCTCAAGTGGGGACAAACCATGGCTCTCAAAGAGCTCAATCTCAACATGGTGCAGATTAAGAATCTACACCTGAAGAAATTGCTTGATATCAAAATGATGATGACTTCAAAAGAATGATGAAGCATTTCTTAAAAGAAGATAGAGAAACATACTTTTTACAATTAGCTCATCAAGGAGATAAACTTCCTCCCAATTTTAATGTGGAAGATATCACTACACATTAGGAAGAAACTCCTATTTCAGCCGTGATGAAACAAATGCACGCCATGTAAGTAAAACTTAACAAAATGGAAAAAGAAAAAGAACCTAAAGAGTTCTCCATGGAGGCCCTATGTCCTTTTCCATTCGATAAAGACTTGTATATGCCACCATTCCCTAAAAGGGTAGAAATGCCAAAATATGATAAGTATGATGGAAACTCTAATCCTCAAGATCATGTCAAAGAATTCTATACTCAATCTATGGAGTTCATGCATGAACCAACCTATCTAATACATCTTTTCCCTCAATCTCTAGGAGGAGCATCCATTCATTGGTTCTCTAGGATGCCACCTACAATCAAAACCTTTGAGGAGTTGATCAAATTGTTCTATCAGAAATACTCCTACAACATCCAACATCCAGTCACCATGATTGATATCTGCAATCTCAAGCAATATCCAAGAGAACCATTCCTGACATTTCTCAAAAGATGGAGAAAGAAATTCTCTCTATATGCTAGGCCTATTCCAAAAACTGAGAAGCTGGAAATCTTCATCAACAATCTTGTTCCAGAAATCAGCTACCCTTTACAAATGCAAAATCACACATCTTTTGACAAGATGGTAGATAATGCAATCAAAATTGAAAAATTACTTGTGAAAAAAGGAGATGTCACACTTCAAAAGGACAAGTATGAATCTAGTTCTAAGGATAAGAACAAAAATTGGAACAAGAATAAGGGCATTGTCATGGATGGCATTGTTGATAATCTCCATGCCCCATCTAAGGCACCTACTTTCAATCTAACCATTGGTACTCAAGCCATCAAAGCTTCAGAACAAAAGGTGTTTCAATCATCTCAAAAGAAGCCAGAATACAAATCTTGGTCCACTGATAATAAATGAAAGTTTACTCCTCTTGGAGAATCTTTGGAATCAGCTATGAGAACTCTGCTGGCTAATAACATCATCTCTTTGCCTAAGATTTGACAATTTGATCCTGATCCTAAGCTGAAATGGTGGAGAGAGAATGAATTCTATGATTTCCATTGGGGTAAAGGTCACAAAACTAATAATTGTTTGTGCTTGAAGCATACCATTCAAGACAAGATTGATAGTGGAGAAATCATGATTGATAATCCTAAAAGAAATAATGATCACACAGCATTCACCAAACCATTTCCAAAGCGTAGCCAAGGAGATTTGTCTTCTCAGCCTAATGTGGGTGCTAAGGTCAATTATGCCTATCCTAGAAATAATACTATTATCAATATGGTTGAACCAAGCCTATCTGAGCATTGCAATGTCATCACAATTGTAAGAAGAGATAGAGAAAATCAATCAGCTAATGCAGTTACTTGATCACAAGCTCAGGCACACCTACAAGGACAAATCCCAAATCAATCAAATGTCCCTAAGGTGCCTTTCAATCTATCTTCCACTTCTAAATAGAGGGCAACATCTAAATCTTCAAATCCTAAGGACACGAGGCCTACTTCATACAATATCATTCAACAACTCCAACATACTAATGCTAAAATCTCCATGTTTGAGTTTCTTCAGATATCTCCAGCTCATAGAGCCATTTTAGACAAAGCTCTGCTTGGATCCAATGTTCTTGATAACCTTGATTTAGATAGATTCCAGGCTATGGTTGGTCATCTTATGTCTCCACAGTTTATCACCTTTTCAAAGGATGATGATAACTCCTTGAGTCATCCGCATAGCTAGCCCTTGCATATTGAAGTCTTGATCCAAAACCGTCATGTCAAATGTGTGTTGATAGATGGAGGTGCTGGTCTGAATATTTGTTCTTACAGCTTGATCACACAATTGGGATTTTCAAAAACAGCCATTGATCCTAGAAAGAAAATAACTATCAAAGCATATGATGAAGAAGAAAGATCCTCCAAGGGAATAATTGTCTTACCTATCAGAATAGGTCTTGTCATCAGAGATTCTATCTGTCAAGTTCTTGATATACCTTTGGCTTACAACATCCTTCTAGGGAGACCCTGAATACATGAGGTGAGAGCTATTCCTTCTACATACCATCATTGCTTGAAATTTCCTTGTGATGAAGTAGAGGTAACCATTCTAGTTGACATGTCAACAACTTGCAATGCATTGAAGGCAAATGCGGATAAACTTGATCCTAATAACAGAGAATCTTCCACTAAGCAAACAGATGTAGCATCCACCTCTAAGATGGAAGGCATTGCAAAAGAGGTCAATATCAAAGAAAATGGTATGGGAGAATATACTATAGAGCTAGTCTTGTCTTTGACATCTCTCCCTATCTTGCCTAAGTCTTATGGGCAAGCTCAAAAATAGTTCAAACCTGAATCTAAGGAACCTCTTGAGGCATATAAAGGAAAATTTGTTGTAGAGAAAGTACCTAAGCAATAATTTGAAGAAGATGAAGCTTTGCTTGCATGGATTTACAAAGATGAACTTGAATCCCAAGTTATTCTACCTTGTGACTCTAAAGTATCGAAGGTTCCTTCTAAGTCATATGGCCCCGGGGATAAACTGATAGATAAGATGGGATATAAAGGAAAAGGACCTCTAGGACTATAGGGTAAAGGTCTTCTATCACCTCTTGAACATCATGGTTAAGCCAAAAAAGAATACAACAGGTCTAGGATACATGAAGAAGCCTTTTTGTCTTAGCAAGAACTCCCCACATGTTCTAGAACAAATTGAGCCTTCTGTAGCAAATCAACTGAAGAAGGAAATAACTGAACAATTTGATAGTGATGATTCATACACCACTGATGAGCTCATCCATTATGAGTGTTTGCCTAAAGAAATCAAAGACCTCCTTGATGCTGAAGATGATCCAATCAAAATAATTAATGTAGTAGAAACACAAGAACCTACTATAAAGAAAGAGGTAGTTGCAGCACAAGAACCAGCTAATCTCACAGACAATCAAATAGACAAAGAGGAAGGTGGTAGTTATTTTGAGATAGATTCCCATGAGTATGAATTCAAATCAGAATCTGAGGGTAACCCTTCTTGGGGTATTCATCTTGACTTTACTCATGTTCTTAGATTTCCTAGAGGCATAGATGAAGAATCTAATGACTATGAATGGGGAGCCATTCCAGAAGAAGATGAGCTTATTACAGAGAAACATGTTGATGTTATTCACCAATATCCACCTAAACCCAACATAAGTCTAGAGAAAAATGATGAACTTATCAAGTCTAATCTACTAATGGCTGAAGTGGACTATCACAATGAAATTGAGCCTATTCATGAATTAAATGTCTTAAGTTGTAATATCACCTTTGAACTTGAGCATTGGGTTAGGACCAATGATGACAAATCCATATCCGTAAACACTCTTTCCCAATCTTTCACCACTTTGACTATCCAACATCCTGAACTTCTGGATCAAACCTCCACAAATTTGAGCCATGGTATTTATACCTTCCCGAATGAATATGCCCTTGCTTGCTACCTCAATGTAGTTGAGCCTATGAGGACTTCCATCAGTGAACCAAGTGTTAGCATGATGAATTCAGACATCAAGTATCTTAGTCAGAAAAATAAGAATAAGAATAAAAAGAAAAGGAGTTCTAAGGCTGAAAACCACTTTGTGGCAGTCTTAGAACCTACAAAAGTAAAACTAAAAGACATATCCAAAGATGAAAACCTCTTTGAGGTGCCTAAGGATGAGATATTTGATGTTCTTCTAAGTCATTTATAGGACATATCTCTAGTTCTAATTGAGCCCACTCAATCTATCAACTTGGGAACAATAGAGGAACCACAGTTGATCCATGTAGCACAATCTTTATCAAAAGAAGAAAAGAAAAAATTTACAACATTCCTAACAGAGAAGAAGATCAACTTTGCATGGAAATATTCAGATATGCCAGGATTGGATCCTGATATTATAATGCACCATTTATCTATAGCTCCTAGAGTAAAACCAGTTAAACAAAAATTAAGAAAGATGCATCCTCATGTTGCACTCTTGGTAAAAGATGAATTAGAGAAGCTCCTAAAAGCTGGGTTCATCTGAGTTATTGATTATGTAGAATGGATCTCTAATATTGTACCTATTTCAAAACTAGATAAATCAATCAGAGTGTGCACAAACTTTAGAGATGTAAATAGAGCATGCCCTAAGGATGATTTTCCACTACCTAACATTGATATGATAGTGGACATGACTGGGGGCTTTGAGATATATTCTTTAATAGATGGTTTTTCTGGATATAATCAAATAAAAATTTCTCCAGAGGATCAAGAGAAAACTTCTTTTACATGTGCATGGGACACCTTCTATTGGAATGTCATGCCATTTGGGCTTAAGAATGCTGGTGCTACATATCAAAGAGCCATGACATCTATTTTTCATGACATGAGGCATAGGACTATGTAGGATTATGTTGATGATACTTTAGCAAAATCTATGATTAGAACTGAACATCTAAATGACTTGAGCAAGATACTAGACAGAATGGAAAAATTTAGTCTCAGACTAAATCCTAAGAAGTGTGCTTTTGGTGTCACTTCTGGAAAGCTCTTAGGATACATAGTTTCAAAGAAGGGCATTGAAGTTGATCTAGCTAAAGTAAAGGCTATCATGGAGATGCAACCTCCCAAAACCATTAGTCAAATGAGGACATCGTAAGGAAGAGTTCAATCTATCAAATGCTTCATATCTCAGCTAGAAGACATATCACAACCTTTTACAAAAAAATTACATAAAGGTGTGACATTTGCATGGAATGAAGAATGTGAGAACAACTTTAACCATATCAAGAAGTATCTATCAAATCCTCCTATCTTAATGCCTCCCATTCTAGGGAAGCCTTTGATCTTATATGTCTCTGCTATAGATACATCATTGGGGGCATTGCTTGCACAACATGATGAGAACAAAAGGGAAAGAGCTATATACTATATCAGTAGGACATTGGTATCATATAAAAATAATTATTCTATGATTGAGAAGGCTTGTCTAGCTGTGATCTTTGCATCACAGAAATAGAGACATTACATGTTGGCACATACCACCTGTAGACTAGGATTTGAGAGTGCACCTAAACCTGTTTTGAAGGCCAAAGACAAACAAATGTCATAGCATATTATCAAATCAAATTCAAAGGTAAGCAAACTAAAATCAAAGCCACCTCAGTTTAAGCTTAAAACGAATGCGCCCATGCACCGTTTGATATGCTTAGATATAGAGGGATGTGGGTGTGCAAACTCAAGCACTTGGAGCATGCAAAAAAAGATGATTTGAGGTTGATGAAGACCCAAAATGACACAAAATAGGTATGAGGAACCTATTTTGCCTCAAAGGCCTCAAGAACACACAAATATGCAAAGCTAAATGAAAGAACTAAGATTAAAACAAGAAATGAATCTATGTTAATCCATTTAAGCTAATTTAGATGTGATTTAAGCTTGAAAATGATCTAAAAAGATGAACTTATGCTTATGCTAAAATAAAAATGGCATTATGACTTTGCTATTGAGTTTGAGAGTTGAGAGATGATTTGCCTTAGGAAGTGAGGGTATTTATAGGATTTCTAAGGCTTGGGGTAGGAGGAATGAATGGCCAGGATTGAAATCCTTAAAAGAGGCCAAGATTCATTCAAAGGGAAGCACATGGATTGTGCTAGTTCTCAGCCAATCAGGAGGTGACACATGTCACAAGGTGAGTGGATGAAGGGAAGGGCAAAGAGGAGTCAACAAAGGGGGCTCCAAGCTCATAACTCCCCAAATAAATGCTTGTAAGAGCAATGAATGGGCTTTAAGAGGCTTTGAAGACTTTGGGGAAGCAATAAATGCTTTGTGGTTGAGATATTTGGAAGGAAAGACTTTGCCTTGGTTTAGGAAAGTCTTAAGCTTGGTTAGGATTGCACAAAGGTTTAAGGGTAGGATTAGGACAAAGAAAAGGATTAGGATGGGTGAAGAGGGTGGATTTGAGAAGATTCTAGAAGAGTCTAGATTTCTCCTTAGTTTCATGGAATAAAAGGTTATTCATTCCAAAAGCTTAAGTCTTAGGAATATTTATTAAAATATTTTCAATAAATATGGAAATTAAATATTTAACCTTAATTAAATATTTAACCTTGGGATTAGGGTTAGAAAAGATGGGATTAGCCTTTTAATCGAAATTAAGAAGGGATTAGAAGATTTTGGAAGAGGTTAGTGGTCTTAAGGAAATTGGCCAAGTTTGGGATAAAAAATAAATTAAAAATAAATTAATTTATTTTTGAGGTTTTTGGTCAATTTATTAATTAAATAATTAATAAATTAGGGATAATGTCCAAACGACATTTTTAGGCTAGATTCCTTAATTAAAGATTTTTAATTAAGAGAGAGGGATTTAATGGCATAAAAATAAATTAATTAATTAAATAATTAATTAATTAATAAATGATGATGTCATCAAAGATTTTCAGAAAACAAAAATAATTTATTTCCTGAAGGATTTTTCGGTGTCTACATTTTGCCCCTCTTTGATGCGATGCCGCAAGTGGCATGGCGTTAAAGACAAGAAAACAAGATGCCGAGGCTAGAATCAGAAGAAGAGGGTATGACGCCTGGGTGGACTAGAAGAAAGAGGATACATGCCCCGGTGGGACAAACTCATGGAAGATGCGCCCAGTGGGACAAGGAGAAAGAGGGATTACGCCCTGGGACAGAGTGTGCCCGGCGGGACGAGGAAGGAAAGGCCTAGGAAGAAAGGGGAGATAAATAACCTCACTTCTAAGAGAAAATATGGATGATATGCAAGATGAGATGGAAATGCAAGATGCAAGATGCAGCTATATGCAAAGATGCAAGATTAATCTATATGATAAATGCAAGGGACCAGATAGCTCCAAGTGCAAACGGGAGTGCACAACCTAGATTTAATATAGCAATGCTAGAGACCTGCCAAGGATACTGGGATCACGAGGCCTTGTCACCAGCGTTGACGAGGACTGACGCTAAACAAACACACAGGGTTGCCCCAACATCACACATGAAGCACAGAGGCGACATGGTGGAACTGATGCTGAAGGAACCACAAACACACAACTGACTCACAGGCAGAAGCGAAAGATCAAAAGACCTTGCCCCAGATTATCCGCACACGCAGCACACCGTGATATAATGAATCGTGGTGACCCTGGTGGAATAATGAGAAGCCAAAAAGATTAACAAGACCCAAAGGACAAAAATCCAAGATCAAAATGATAACTCCAAAAAGACATCCTTTGCCAAGGAGAGATTAGGTTTGATTGATGGTGGGAAGATTGGTCGGACAGGAGGAACGATATATCCTCAAGGACCAGGATGGAAGACTAGGTCAGACAGGAGGAACGATATATCCTCAAGGACCCATGGGTGGTGAGAGAATAAGTGTAGTTGTTCGCTGGCAAAAGCTGAAGTCAAAGGAATAATCAGGATGAGCAAGGATAAGTCGACAATTGATGTTGCTGAAGCACAAGGCCTGAGTGGGACTAAAAGTTTGCTGAGGCTGGGGATGGGACAAGATATTTGATCAAATGCTGCTGCAGGACGGACAAAGGTTATGTACAACAAGGAGGAACGATATGCACAAGGGATATGTACAGAAGCTCAGGATTGGGGATAGGAAGATCACACTTGGCGGGACTCTCACTAGGACGGAGACAAGAAGGATAAATACAGGGAGGATTGCGCTATACAGGAAAGGGATAAGGATATGGTACAAGATATGGTACAAAGCTTTGGAACAGGATATGGATTGCAGATGGGCTGGAGGAAGATGGAAGCTGAATGCGTGGAAGATAGGGGAGATGGAACTGCTGGGAGATCTGTTATGGATGGAGGATGAGGACGGTAGCTGAAAGGACAACTGAATAGATAAATAGCTCAGTTTACTATGTTGGCACCTGTTTACCAGGTTTTCACCAACATACTTGTCCAAGGCGCTTGAATTGCCAAGTTTTCACCATTGGACGATTATTTTCTCTTTCTCTTTTCTTTTTTTCTTTTGCTTTTTTTTTTTTTGCTTTTTTGCTTTTTTGCTTTTTTGAATGTTTTTGGATTTTCTGATATATGCAGGATCAGGTTCAGGCATAGAACCTCTTCAGATGGATGATGTTGATAGGATCATTCAAGGGCTCGCCTTCTGGTGTTGATAGCTGATAGGCTCCCGATCCGAAGGATGCGGTGACAACATAGGGGCCCAACCAAGTAGGCTCAAACTTGCCTTTCTTTTCTCTATTTGCTAGGACCTTCTGATTTTCTTTGAGGACCATGTCACCGACCTGGAATTGTCTAGGATGAACCTTTTTGTTATAACTCCTTTTGAGTCGATTTTGGTATGCCACCAAATGATCATAAGCTTGCTGTCTCTTTTCATCTAGCAGATCTAGCTGTGTGAGCCGGGCCACACGATAGTCTTCATCAGTTGTATAGTTCTTCATGGAGACACGCAAGGATGGGAGCTCAACCTCGATCGGCAGAACGGCTTCAGCACCATATACAAGAGAGTATGGGGTGGTGCCTGTGGGAGTGCGATAAGAAGTGCGGTAGGCCCAAAGGGCGGGATTAATTTGGAGGTGCCAGTCATGACCAGAATCATTGACAACCTTCTTGAGGATTTTCAAGATAGTTTTGTTAGTTGCCTCAGCTTGGCCATTTCCTTGAGGGAAATATGGACTGGAGAAACGGTGATGGATGTGGAGTCTGGCACATAGATCATCCACATGCTGGTTTTCAAAAGGTGTGCCATGGTCTGTGAAGATGGTAGATGGTATGCCGAAGCGGCAAATGATATGGTAGAGGATGAACTTGGATATTTGGATGCCAGTGGTTAGGGTGAGCGGAATCGCTTCAACCCATTTGGTAAAGTACTCTGTGGCTGTTATGATATACTTGTGTCCATCCGAAGAGAGGGGGGTGATCAAGCCAACGAGGTCGAGGCCCCAACATGAAAAAGGCCACGGTGGTGCAATAGGCTGTAGATCCTGTGCTGGTGCATGTATCAAATTGGCATGCTGTTGACATGGGAGACATTTCTTGACAAATTCACATGCATCATGTTCCATTGTTGGCCAATAATATCCAACTCTAAGCAGCTGCTTTGCTAGAACCATGCCACTCGTGTGGGCACCGCAAATTCCAGCGTGAACTTCTTGTAAGGCCAGGACGGCCTCGTTTGAGTCTAAACATCTAGATAGGACATTATGATACCCGCGATGATATAGGGTGTTGGCTACTAGAGTGTAGCGGGAAGCTCTGCGAATAAGGTTTTGGCGTTGGTTATTGGTGAGATGGGGAGATATGATACCATTTTTTAGATATGCATGGATTTCGTGGTACCATGGGGATTGTGGACCAACCAAGACACACACCATGTCTGCATCGGCGTTCTCATAAGCTGGTGAATGTAGCTGCTCGACTAGAAATTCATACTGTGATGCGTCTCGTGGTATTTCTAATAAGGATCCGATAGTTGCCATTGCATCTGCTGCTTTGTTCTGAAGCCTTGGGATCTGATTGAATTGTAGATGTAGGAAATGCTCTTTCAGTTTATCCACCAGTTGCTTGTAGGGTAGCAATTTGTCATCCTTTGTCTGATACTCATCAAGGACTTGCTTGATAATGAGCTGTGAATCTCCAAAGACTTGTAGTTCTGTGATGTTCCATTGGATAGCTGTTTTGAGACCTAAGATGAGTGCCTCATATTCTGCAATGTTGTTGGTACAGGGGAATCCCAACTTGAATGATTTTGGAATATAGTCACCTTGAGGTGTGATGAATAGGATTCCTGCGCCAGAGCTATGGGATGTGTTGGAACCATCAAAGTATAGTTTCCACATGGGCTGCTCTTCAATCATGCATAAGTGTTCATTGGGGAATTCCATGATTAGTGGATAGGCATCCACCAGTGGTGCTTCTGCTAGCTGATCGGCAATGACTTGCCCTTTGATTGCTTTGCGATCTACATACTGAATGTCAAATTCGTTGAGTAACATGACCCATTTTGCCATACGGCCTGTGAGGGTTGTCTTTGATAACAGATACTTAAGAGGGTCCACCTTTGATATGAGCTTGATTGTGTGGCTAAGCATGTAATGTCTAAGTTTTTGAGTGGCAAAGACCACTGCAAGGCATGCTTTCTCCATGGGTGAATAGTTAAGCTCATAGCCCACAAGAGTGCGACTGATGTAGTAGATAGCTTGTTCTCTATTTTCATCATCATGCTGTGCTAGGAGTGCCCCTAGTGCTGTAGTTGTTGTTGAGATGTAAAGGATGAGTGGGCATCCTGAAACCGGTGGTACTAGGATTGGAGCATTAGCTAGATACTCCTTGAGCTTATCAAAGCTTTTTTGACATATGGGATCCCACTTGAAGTTGGTGTCTTTGCATAAGAGATGTGAGAAGGGTTGGCACTTGTCTGCTAGTTGCGAGATGAACCGCCGAACTGATTGAAGCTTGCCCTGTAGGCTTCTGAGCTGTTTGAGATTTCTTGGTGGAGGCATCTCTGTTATTGCTTTTACCTTTTTAGGATCGATCTCTATGCCTCGTCTAGAGACGATGAAGCCTAGAAGCTTGCCAGATGTAACACCAAAGACACATTTCTTAGGATTAAGCTTTAAGCCATAATGATTCAGACGATCAAACACACGTTCTAGGATGTTGAGGTGTTCATCCCTTGTTTTGGATTTTGCAAGGATATCATCCACATAGTCTTCAAGGATCTTGTGGATCATGTCATGGAAGATCGTTGTCATTGCTCTCTGATATGTGGCCCCTGCATTCTTTAGCCCAAATGGCATCATGTTGTAGCAGAAGGTACCCCATGGGGTTGTGAATGCTATTTTATGTTGATCTGCTTCTGCTATATGAATCTGATTGTAGCCTGAAAATCCATCCATGAGTGATAGCATTTCGTGACCCGATGTGAGGTCTACAAGCATGTCTATGTTTGGCAATGGGAAGTCATCCTTAGGACATGCCTTGTTTAAGTCCCTGAAATCTGTGCATATTCTGATGTCGCCAGAAGGCTTTGTGATTGGCACCATGTTAGAGATCCACTCTGAATAATCTATTGCTCTGATGATCTTAGCTTGGAGGAGCTTCTCAAGCTCTGCTTTGATGAGCAATGCTACCTTTGGATGCATTTTCCTTAGCTTCTGCTTCACTGGCTTGACGTTTGGATCTACTGATAGATGATGAACAACAAGGTTTGGATCAAGCCTAGGCATGTGGGCGTATGACCATGCAAAGTTGATGATGGATTCCTTGAGCAAGGCACTGAGAGCGATTTCTTCTCCTTCTGTTAGGTTGACTGCAATGTAGGTGATCCTTGGACATTCTTCTGTTCCCAAGTTGATTGGCTTGGTTTCCTCTATGATAATTGGTGACTGCTCTGGTCTATAATCTTGGATAGGGGGAAGAGGCAAGGCTTCATCTTCTAGCGCCTGAATTGCCAGGTTTTCACTAGAAGATACGCCCTTTATTTTTACTATTTTGGAATCAGAATGTGCCCCAAGGGGGTTTTCACATAAAGACTCATGATGTTCTCTTGCTATTTCATTTTTGCGACTAAAGCTTGCCTCTTCCCCAAAATATCCTTTTGGGTGAAGCGTATAAACAGATGTCAATGTTGGATCCTGGTTGACTGCTGGATCTGATGCCCCCATGAATTCTAGGAGTGCTTGTGTGCTTTGGAACTCATCGATGTGTGCGATGCTTGGTTGGTCCCAATCTATGAGGTTGGGGTTTGTGAGGGGAAGATCTATGAGGTTAATGGAGAGTTGTTGGAGGACAGAAGTCCCCAGGAGGGTGTCGTCAGTAAAGATATCGTCGTAGGATTGGATGTCTTTCTCTTCGGGGATGTCTTTGATTTCCATGAGGTCATCCTGGCTATTCGAAAAGTTCACGTTGGTCATGTTAGTGTCCGCAGTTGTGGTATTGGGCTCTTGTTCAAGTAGGTGAGGGGTATTAAAGCCAAGTCCTTGCTGTTCTGGATTTTGGGATGGTATGATAGGAAACAAATTTCCATCCTCTTGTGGTCCTAGACCACCACCTTGATAATTATAGTGTTCTGTGACATTTTTGTAGGGGATTGGATATTTCTCTTTGAAGTACTCAAGAAGTTGTGTGTCATGTGATGGGGGATCTTTGTATAACCATTTGTTAATATCTGGATCTATTTCTTTGCTGTTGATGTTTCCATGAGACTCAAAAGTCATGTTTCCGATTTGCTTGAGCTTATAATGTTCCTCAGCAGGCTTGTTTTGACAACTTGGGCGCCCTTGAGTATGTGGATCACGTGGAAGAGCTCCTACAGCAAATGCATCACTGAGGCTGTATTCGCCACAACCCTGGTTGTTGATCTTGACGGATGATAAGGTGGAAGAGAGGATGGTCTCTGGATCGCGATGGGATCGGGATGAACTAGCAATAGAAGTACCAATATCAGTTCCAGGACAATGAGTAGAATGAGGGAAAGATGTTTCCATCGCAAGGCAGTATGCGAAGGGGTTTGGATCAGCGTGGATGGTAACCTCAGTGCCTTGATGTGGAAACTTGATGCACTGATGGTAAGTAGATGGTACGGCCTTAATGGAATGGATCCATGGACGACCGAGGAGGATATTGAACGGTAGGTCAAGATCAAAAACGTGGCAGAGAGTATCTTGCATTGCTGGGCCTAGCTGGATAGGCAAAGTTATAGTACCTTCAGAGGTACGCTCCAAGTTGTCATATGCTTTGATAGTGATTTGCTCATGTTGTATGTCAGCCTCCGTGAACCCGATCTTCTTGATGAATTTTAATGTGCACAAGTTGAGGGCTGAGCCATTATCCACGAGAACTCGTTTGATGGCAAAATCTCTGACCATGACGGCAATGCGGAGAGGGAGAGTATGGTCAGGAGCGACATCTGGTATATCAAATTTCTTGAAGGATAAGGCACATGTTGCTGATAGGTGTCCCACAAGAGTTTCAAACTGAGTTGTGTTAATGTCTGTGGGGACATGGCTTTCTTTTAGAGCTTTGTCTAGGATCTCCTGATGAATGGGTGATGTGCGGAGCAAATCCAAGATAGATATTTGGGCTGGCATGTTCCTGAGATGCTCTATGATATTGTATTGTGCTCTTGGTGCATTATGCTATGTTGCGCGTGCATTTGATGCTAGCCTGGTGTTAGACTGTGCTGTGGATGCAGTAGATGTTGGCCTTGGAGGAGCAGCTGATCTCGGAGGAGCACCGGTAACAGTTATCCTACCACTGCGGGTAGTTGTAGCACATTGTCGATCCGGCCCTCTGACGTGGATGGTATTGATGGTGGGCTCATCTTGGATGGGCTCAACTTGAGTTATGCATCCGACATACTTGTCATAGTTGATGTAGGCCGCTGTGTGATCTTCTTGCTTGCCTTTGCCACGATTTTGGGGCTGATTGGTGTTGGCTTGATTCTTCCCGGTATCATGTTGAGGGAACACATTTTGATATATTTGCAAACCGGCGTTGGGTGAAGCTTGAGCTGGTGCATCGACCTGGATTTCCTTGCGATCAATGAGATCTTGGATGTAGTGCTTAAGCCGCATGCACTTCAATGTTGTGTGCCCCTTCACACGATGGTAATCACAGTATTCATTTTCTTTATACCAATCAGACTTTGGTGCATTGTCATCCTTCTGTGGGATGGGCGGATATGTGATCATATTTGCCTTGGCTAGCCGATAAAAGATCTGATCCAGAGGCTCACCCAAAGGTGTGAAAGTCCTCTTTGGATTGTTCTGATTGTTAGGTTTGTTCTGCCTTGGGGCAACGTTAACTGTGTTAACAGGATTGCCTTGACGTGCTGGCTGTTGCTGTTGGTATTGCTGCTGATACTGTTGCACAGGTGGCTGATGAGCTTGAGGAGGCTGCTGATAAATAGGTGCTTGATATGTGGGAGCTGGGGGTTGCTGATAGATGGGCGCTTGTGGCGGTTGGTATGTTTGAGCTAGTGTAGGACTAGCCACAATGAATTGTACATTCTTAGTGTCAGTGGCTCCATCTGTAACAACATTCTTGTTACGATTCCAGTAACGAGATTTATCATTGTTGGGTTTGTTCTTGGAATCATCCTTGAAGTGATGAATAGTGCCTTCGTCTAGGAGAGCTTTCTCGATGCCTATGCCTTTGCTCTTGATGTCTTGGTATGTCTGGAGACAGTTCATTCGCATGTGATGGGATAGCTTTGGATGCAGGTTATCAATGAAGATCTTTGTTAGATGCTTCTCTGGTGGCTGATATGATAACCTGGTTGTAAGATTCTACCATCTTTGCAAGTATTCTGCAAGGCTTTCTCCATCTTTTTGCTTTGAGTTGCATAGGTCTAGCAAGGACAACTCATTCTCCACATTATGGGCATAGTGTGTGATGAACTTCTCAGAGAGTTCAGCAAAAGTTTTTATTGTCCCATGTGGTATTTTGTAAAACCACTCAACAGTAGTTCCTCCCAAGCTTTTGGGAAACAGGTGCAGGAGATAGTTATCACTGTAAGCCACTTCTTGGCACGCCATGTAGAACTCTTTGATATGATTTACTGGATCTCCTTTCCCCCGATACTTGTCGAACTTGGGTATCTCAAAATGCTTGGGGAAAGGGATAGTTGCTATGGACCGATCGAAGGGATATGAGCACACCTCTTCGAACTTGTAGGTTTTATTCTCTGTTCCACTTTGTAGCTCTTTTAGAGAATTTTTCATTGCTTCCCACTCAGCATTGAGTGGCGAGGGAACTGGAACTTCTGCTTGTGATGGAAGCTGTGGAACTGGATATGGTGCTTGTTGTGGATAAATGGGTTGGAACTGATTTTGGGGCAATGGTTGCTGGGGATATTGCTGGTGTGGCATAGGGGGATATTGTGGTAAATGATATGGAACTGCTTGATGTTGTTGGGCTGCTTGCTGTTGTTGAACTGGCAGTTGTTGTGGGACTGCTTGCTGATATTGGTTATTTGGAATTTGTTGTTGTAACTGATAGGTGGGAACTTGTTGTCGTTGGGGGATGATAGGGATTTGTTGCTGGGGCTGATAGCAAGGGACTTGCTGTTGTTGAGGAATGATGGGTGTTTGCTGAAAGGGGACATGTGGTTGCTGTGGGGGAGGCTGTTGGAACGATGCTGCTTGCGTGTATGATGGTGGTAGTTGTTGAGGTTGGCTTTGGTTTTGGTTGATATAAGCTGGGTGCATGCCTGCGTTGCTTAGAGGTGGAACAGATGTGGGGAAGCTAGAAGCAAAGGGTGATGGGGTAAGATAGCTGGGGAAAGTTGGCTGTTGAAGTGGTGGAACTTGTTGGAAGGTATTTGGGATTTGGGATGAATAGCTTGAAGCCGGCGGTGTTTGGGGTAGTTGCTACTGTGCTGCTTGGGCGAAGGCAGTTTGTTGACTTGCAACCATAGATGTAGGGGATTGAGATGGAATCCCCCATGCCTTCATTTCTTCTTGTGTAAGGCCCCACTGAGAGCTTGTGTTAGGGTGCACTGCAGCGGATGATGGAATGGTAGGAGCAATGGGAGCTTGGGACACGAATGATGGTTGAGAGAGAGGAGCTTGTTGAGGTTGTGGTTGAACGGATGCTTGTGAGAAGGAAAATGAAGGAAACACCCAAGAGAAAGATGAGGTTGGAATGGGGAGCGATTGTGCTAACCCCAAAGAAGAAGGTACGGGTGCTTGGGGGGTGAAGGGTGACGGTGCTCCTTTGATGGTGAAAGGTGTTGCTTGACTTGCGGATGGGGGTGAAGCTTTTGGTGTAAAAGCTTGTGTGAGAGGTGGAAGCTGACTTTGGGTTAAGTGTTGGTTTTGGGCTTGGGCAGCCATAGCAGATGATGAAGCAAAAGGGGTATGAGATGGAGCGGATGGTGCTGCAGCTTGTGTTACGGGACTGGTGAGGCTTCCTTGCAAGAAAAGGGGAATGGTGGAAAGCTCTTGGGATGTTTTCATGATAGGATCGGGAAATGATTGGATAAACGGAGAATACGCTTGTGCTGGAACTTGGATAGTTTTGATGGGGATGCGTGGATAGAGAGATGGTGGGATGGAGGTACTTTCTGGTAGGTAGTGAATAAACGTGCTTTGCTGATGTTGTGGTACAAGGGCATTGGTCGCTGGTGGGCTTTCTGGAGGATTTACAAATGCTTGGTTTGCCAAGGGGGATGAAGGGATGTTTGGATCTTCACATGGGTTACTGGCTTGGATCTGGGGATTGTAGGTCATCATGGCGTTGGTGAAAAGTTTGGGATCGGATGAGGTTGTTGGTGGATAAGGATTCATGCTTCTTCTTTTCCGAGATCTGGTCTCAATAGGCATGGAGATGCAAGTGCTAAATGTATGCAAGATGTTTGGCTAAAAGATGTTGATGGATGCAAAGTTGATGAACTTCTAAAGATGATGACTTCTAAGATGCAAATGCAAGGATGGATCAAGATGGTGATGATGGAAGCTGGATGGAACTGATATGGATCAAGATGGTGGAGGAAAGATAGGTTGCTGGTGGAAAGTTGGTGAAAGATTTACTGAGTGGTCAACAAATGAGCTGTTGTTTTTCCCAAATGGAGGATCAGAGATATGATGGGGTCAACCTAAGATAGACTGATGATCTTCGGTCAACAAGTTTCTTATCAATACACTCCAATCTCTTTCTCGAGATGATGGCTATGCAAGGACAAGGTTTGATTTCTTTATGACAACACGTTGTGCCAAAAAAGAGGATGATGGTCTCTGATCTTGGATATGGGATAGGAACCACTCAAAAGGTAGAACACTAAGTGCTGGTGGATCTCTGGATTTGGGACAAAGGATGGTGGATCTACTGGAAAGATATGGAAAGCTGATGGGGGGATGCTGGTGAAAAAGGTATTGAGGGGTGAAGGGACAATGCTCTATCTAAAGGGATAATGCAAATGACAAGGATTGATTTCTAGAATGCTGGTAGGAAGATGAATGCACTTTATGATGTTTTGAAATGCAACTAAGGTTTTGATGCTGATGCAAAGGGTGAAACTAGGATGAAACTAAGATGCAAGGCTGTTGAGACAAGTTTTTCAAGATCCGAAGATGGAACAAGACATGAACAAGGATATGGCTAATCTTCTGGCTCAAGGTTGACAAAGTGATGGTTAACTCAGAAACGGAAGGTGAACTGTTTGATGCGGGCGTTATGGGCAATGTTCTCAAGTTTGGTTTGGGACTTCTCTTCTACTTGGGTTGCTTGGATAATGGCTTGATAGCTTTTGGTGTTCTTCTTGATAACTTTTTGCTCTTGATAGGCTTTGGATTTGGGCAACTTTGCTTTAGGATGTTTGTTCTTGCTGGGCATCTCTTGGAAAAGAGGCTTCTGATTTTTGGGCAAAGGTTTCCAATGGCAAAGGTTAAAGTCAAAGCAATCTCTGCAAGGGACAAAGCAACCCTGCAGGATACAGACAAAGGCAACTGACTCTGACAAAGCTTTGAAAGTGTATGTTTCAACAAGTGTTTTCACGGAGTCTTTGACTGTCAAGCACTTCAAACAGATCTACCTAAGGAAGGTGAGTATCAAAATCGCTCGCCCACAGCTTGGTATCCCCCAGAAGGGAATACAAATGGTGAGTAATCTTGAGGCGACCTGGTAAACCCCTTGGAATCGGTCCTTGCACAAGGATTTTGATACTTTCGGATGTAGATAGGGTAGCCTCTAGTTTATCATGTTTTTAATAGTTCCGTGGTGTCTCCATACCCGGTTATGCTGATCATCCGTGACTCACTTAAGAGCCTTGCCAATTATGCTGGGGGAGAGGAATGTTTACCATCCCCAGACACGTGTTTGGCACGAACGCCCAATGATTAGGAGATGTAAGTGATTCTTTTGGTATTCACTTATTTGTATACCGGCTGGGGGGGATACCGGTTTGAGGTCGTTCTCCGAGGAGGAAGCGCTTCTCCTTGGACAGGCCTCGCTAAAAGTAGAACAAGTGAACTTGTCCAAGTTCAAATGTTCCACGTTGCTTACTCTAACAAGGATTATGCAAGAATTGAAAAAACTCCTACATGCACATCAAGCAGATTTTGTTCATTTTCCAAATTTGATTAAGTGATGTTTGAACTTTGAAATGAAGACACTCGTGATTAGATTTTGATTTGTTCTTTTCCTCAAAAAATGTAAATGCTTCGAACGTTTGCAAGTTTTTTGACTTGGGCATTCAAGATTTGATTAGCGAGTTGTCTTAAGAACTTTGAAAAAGCTTTGTTTTGTCCCTTAGTTCACTCAAGATTGAATTTGTTTGCTTGCTTTGGAAACTGAAACAGATGAGGGAATAGAGTTGTTTGTTCCTTTTAGTGCATTCAAGATTGAGTTTGATTTTCAAATTGACAATGACACTTAGGACCTAAGTTCATTTCCTTAAGTTTCATTCAAGATTGAGTTTGACCTTTGCTATAATAAAAGAAATGAAAAAAACCAGTCCCAAGCAAAAAACAAAAAGCGACACTGTCCAGCTTATAGGCGACGTTGGAAAGTGCAGAGGCGACATTTAATTCCTACAGGCGACATTCTGTACCTCAAAAGGCGACAGATAAAAAACCAGAGGCGTAATTTCTTTTGTTACAGGCGTGATTTAATTAAAAGAAGGCGACAGAAGAGAATTCTGGAACGTAACAGAAGTTGCCGAAAATAGGAAATTCTCAGTTATGTAGGCGTGAAAACAGAACTCATAGGCGTCATTTCTTTCCTCAAAGGCGTGATTTAATTGCATGAAGGCGTGACTGGATTGTTTGTAGGCGACATTTCTTTTGTTGAACGCGACATTTCTTTGTTTGAAGGCGACATTTAATTGCTGTAGGCGTCATTTCTTTTCATGAAGGCGACATTTCTTTATTTCCTACAAAATACAAGCATATAAAGCATAATTTCATCAAAATGATTGTGGTTTGAGTCCCACCGGGCGTGCCAGAATGTAGACTAGGATTTGAGAGTGCACCTAAACCTGTTTTGAAGGCCAAAGACAAACAAATGTCATAACATATTATCAAATCAAATTCAAAGGTAAGCAAACTAAAATCAAAGCCACCTCAGTTTAAGCTTAAAACGGTGCGCCCATGCACCGTTTGATATGCTTAGATATAGAGGGATGTGGGTGTGCAAACTCAAGCACTTGGAGCATGCAAAAAAAGATGATTTGAGGTTGATGAAGACCCAAAATGATACAAAATAGGTATGAGGAACTTATTTTGCCTCAAAGGCCTCAAGAACACACAAATATGCAAAGCTAAATGAAAGAACTAAGATTAAAACAAGAAATGAATCTATGTTAATCCATTTAAGCTAATTTAGATGTGATTTAAGCTTGAAAATGATCTAAAAAGATGAACTTATGCTTATGCTAAAATAAAAATGGCATTATGACTTTGCTATTGAGTTTGAGAGTTGAGAGATGATTTGCCTTAGGAAGTGAGGGTATTTATAGGATTTCTAAGGCTTGGGGTAGGAGGAATGAATGGCCAGGATTGAAATCCTTAAGAGAGGCCAAGATTCATTCAAAGGGAAGCACATGGATTGTGCTAGTTCTCAGCCAATCAGGAGGTGACACATGTCACAAGGTGAGTGGATGAAGGGAAGGGCAAAGAGGATTCAACAAAGGGGGCTCCAAGCTCATAACTCCCCAAATAAATGCTTGTAAGAGCAATGAATGGGCTTTAAGAGGCTTTGAAGACTTTGGGGAAGAAATAAATGCTTTGTGGTTGAAATATTTGGAAGGAAAGACTTTGCCTTGGTTTAGGAAAGTCTTAAGCTTGGTTAGGATTGCACAAAGGTTTAAGGGTAGGATTAGGACAAAAAAAAGGATTAGGATGGGTGAAGAGGGTGGATTTGAGAAGATTCTAGAAGAGTCTAGATTTCTCCTTAGTTTCATGGAATAAAAGGTTATTCATTCCAAAAGCTTAAGTCTTAGGAATATTTATTAAAATATTTTCAATAAATATGGAAATTAAATATTTAACCTTAATTAAATATTTAACCTTGGGATTAGGGTTAGAAAAGATGGGATTAGCCTTTTAATTGAAATTAAGAAGGGATTAGAAGATTTTGGAAGAGGTTAGTGGTCTTAAGGAAATTGGCCAAGTTTGGGATAAAAAATAAATTAAAAATAAATTAATTTATTTTTGAGGTTTTTGGTCAATTTATTAATTAAATAATTAATAAATTAGGGATAATGTCCAAACGACATTTTTAGGCTAGATTCCTTAATTAAAGATTTTTAATTAAGAGAGAGGGATTTAATGCCATAAAAATAAATTAATTAATTAAATAATTAATTAATTAATAAATGATGATGTCATCAAGAATTTTCAGAAAACAAAAATAATTTATTTCCTGAAGGATTTTTTGGTGTCTACACCACCCATTTGGTAGCTAAGATTGATCCACTAAAGTACCTACTAAGAAAAGCTGCCCTCACGGGTAGATTAGCTAAATGGGTCATGCTTTTAAGTGAATTTGACATTGAATATGTTGAAAGAAAAGCTATAAAAAGATAGGTTATTGCTGATCAATTAGCAGATGCACCTATGATTGATGATACACCAATGCAAATGGAATTTCTAAATTCCTCTATCATGACTCTTTCTTCTAGAGAATGGCATTTATTCTTTGATGGCTCCTATACATAGAATGGATAAGGAGCAAGCATATTATTTATACCTCCTCAAGGATACTCCATACCTAAAGTATTCAGATTAAAGTTCCCTTGCACAAACAATATTGAAGAATATGAAGCCCTTCTTAATGACATGAAATTAGCAATTGAGTGGAGAGTAACAAAGATACACATTCATGGAGACTCTCAACTGGTTATCCATCAAGTCAATAATGTGTACCGGACTAAAGATGAAAATCTTATCCCATACAAGAGAATGGTAGATGATCTAAAAAAGTATTTCATATCTATCACATTTGAGCAAGTACCTAGAATAGAGAATAAGGTTGTCAATGCAATGGAAATGCTATCTACTTTATTACAGTAGCCTGAACATGAGCTACACTATGAGTTCTTGGTGGAAGCACTATCTTATCCTGCATATGATTCCCCTAAAACCCACATGATCTGCACTATCGTTGGTCACGATTCATCCAGATACAAAAACCTATTTTCCTATCTCCAAGACCAAATCATTCCCAATACCTTCAACCACCATGAAAGAGATACCTTATCCGTAATGCCTCCCAATATGTTATCATTGGTCACGATATGTACAAATGAGGTCTAGATGGTACACTACTTAGATGTTTAGAATAGGAAGAGTCTCAATGTGTGTTAGAGGAAGTCCATGAGGGTATTTGTGGGTCACACTCAAATGGTTTAACACTAGCTCAAAAACTTATTAGGGCTAGGTACTATTGGCCTGAAATGGAGAAAGAGTCTATCAAGTCTGCTAAGAATCGTCAAAAGTGCCAAGTGCATGACAACTTAATTCATGCTCCAAGAAGAGATCTAATTCCCTTTACTACATAATGGCCTTTTCATCAATGGGCCTTTGATCTTATAGGAGCTATACATCCTCTTCTAATGGACATACCCATATAATCATAGCTATAGATTATTTTACAAAATGGGTAGAAGCAGTCCCTTTGACACAAGCAACTGGAAAACAAATATCTATGTTCATATTGAACTTATATCATATGCAGATATGGGATACCTCATTCCATAATCATAGACAATGGGGGACAATTCAAGAATAAGGATCTAGATGATTTATGTGCTAAATTCAAGATTACACAACATTGGTCATCTATCTACTATCCTCAAGGGAATGGACAAGTAGAGGCTTCTAACAAAAATTTATTGAAAATCTTGCACCATACAGTTAATAAAATAGGAAGAGACTAGCATCTCATGATCAATCCAACTCTTTGGGCCTACAAAAAAAGTATGATAACACCTGCTGGGGCTACACCTTTGACTTTATTTTATGGGTCTAAAGTGGTACTATCTATTGAGGTTGAAATCCCATCACTGAGAATCAGACTGCATGGTCTATTAACTGATGATGACTACAGAGTGTCTAGGTTGCAAGAATTTGAACTAATAGATGAGCATAGACAAGTAGCATATGGTCATCTCAGAGTGTATCAAAAAAGAATGTCTAGAGGCTACAACAAGAAAGTCAGACATAGAGAATTTCAGGTCGGTGATCTAGTCTTGAGAGAAAATCCTAAAAATCAATCACATCAAGAACGCAAGGGGAAGTTTGAACCCAACTAGCTGGGTCCCTTTATTATCACTACTACTTTTGGCTCTAGTACCTATCAAATCTCAATGACTAAAGGAGAACAGCTTTGAGAACCAATGAACATTCTCCATCTGAAGAAATTCTATGCCTAAGGCATTCAATCTATGGTAAAATATCCTGAAAAAATTATAAAAATTGGAAAAAGTCCTGAAAAAAATGAACATCTTGGTGAAAACCTAGCAATAGGTGCCTTGATGATTCACAAGAAAAGTAAAAAATATCAAAAGTACAAAAAAAATTGAAAAATGAAAAATATAAAAAAAAATGAGAAAAAGAAAAAGTGCCTTGGTGAAAACCTGGAAATAGGCGCCTTGGTAGCAAAAATAGAATCTTTGCCAATATGGTGAAAACTCGACAAATGGGTGCCACTTGTTTCAAAATTCTCCATCTATCAATGCAATCTTGGTCTTTCCCAGCTTTCAGTCTTGCTTTAGTTTGTACATGTCTCTCGGTTTGTTTTTGCATTCCTATTTTCAATAAGCTGGTCTGTACACCAATCGGCTAAAGCGTCTATATCCTATCAATGTTCAAACTTGGTGGAAATCAAATTCATATCCTATGGCCTCTAATGTACCTTAGACATATCATATCTAGTTAGAGTCCTTTGTAGCTTCATCTAAGTCAGTTGGTCAGTCTCGTCTCTAGAAAAGATTTTGCATCTACAACAACGCAATCAAACATCAAACATCAAATTGAAACAATCTATGCTTCTTCATGCTTTTATCTCCTTGTATGCTTGCTGATTCGCATTGATATTTTTGCATATTGTGTCCTCTAACTCTTTGATGATGTCCTTTATAGGATTTAGAGAGTGATGACTGGGGGCATAATCTTTTCTTTGTCTTCTACTTGTATGTGAAAATCTAACAAGTTTGGAAATTCTGGATTGAAATGGTGTCCGACTGTAAGAGCCTCTATCTTGAATTGGATGGCCATGCGTACCTCGACCATTGATACCCAAAAAATCCAAGGAATTATGATCTAACTATTGTCTTTTTGAGTGAGTTCTTTCTCCTATTGTGAAACGTGATCTTACCTAAGGATGTGAATGATAAAGGGTCACTACGGGTAATTCATATTGGATTTAGAATAATCTCTTGACTGCTTGATGTGTTTGTAACCCAAGGTGTATTTTGGTCATCATGACATCTATGTTTTGATGCTCATACAAATTTCTATATCAAAATGGACATGATATTCAGGTCAACCTGGCATTTGTGCCTTGGTGCTTATATCTAATCTGACATTCTGAAAACAAAATCAATATTCATATATCCATGGTTACCTAATTAGTGGGTGTTGTGTTGATTCCTGCACATACAAATCGATATTCATATGTCTATGGTTTCATAACTAGTGGGCATTGTATTGATTTATCTAGTTACCTAAAAATTCAATGATGAAATTGACCGACACATGATCAGTGAGTATGTCCTAGGTCTTAGGTTGCATTTTACTTTACATGTTTCTTTACATTTTGCATGTTTTCATGATCTCACAATGGCTAAACAAACTTCAACACTTAAATGATTCTTCAATCACCTATTCAAATCTAACAAGAGCTGAAACCTACCTCAAAGGTCTCTTCATAGAATCGCAAGTAGTTATCCTCCTGGGTTAAACATCCTTTTTGACATAAGACTGAGTACTTGTCTTCACAATTCCTGCAAAACATATCATGTGTATTGTTGCATTTACATTTCATATCATAATCACCTATTGCATTACAATACATCCATGTGCATAAGCATAAAATCATACATACATCTTTTCATAATCAAAACACATTTGCGTTACATGCATACATATGAAAGAAATCATTGCATTGCATATATCCATACATACATTCTACACTACTCATAGCATAAGCATCACCTGATATCATCATAACTCGAAAACATGATGAGTATAAATGAAGTCATAACCAAAATATTGATCTCATATATATATCAAAAATCTCAAACTAGTTAGGAGTGCACTATTGGCACAGTATACAAAAGAATGTGCTCATGTGAGCTATCAAAGTTAGAATAGTATATCAATGATCAAAAAGAGCACAATATATCAGAACATATCAAAAAAAATCAATTGTCATCGTTATCCTTTGCATCTAGTGGAGGTGGAGGTGGTGCATCCAGTACTACCTCAGCTCTAGGTGCTCTAGCTCCCTCTGATGCCATCATGTACTGGGAGTGCATAGGGAATCTCTATGTAGCAGGAACAAAAGTGTAATATGTGAACACATAGTAAGCTATCTATGTGGTCTGATGGATCACCTTGGCTTGTAATATCTGCACCTCTGCATGAAGCTCAATGCACTATCTATCGGCCTCTATATATCTCTCCTCCCACCACACACTACAAACCTTCAGGTCCCTAACCTATAATTTGAGCCATCTAATAGTCTCCTATGGAGTAAGAGGAACTATAGGATCAACATCAACTACCAGCATCTCAGTATCTAGGGCAGTCTGCTCTATAGTCTCGGCTCTCTGCACCTTATGGCATCTAACGTCTACACCTAGATCAAATCTTGTATCCTCCTCTATCTGATCTATACCACCACCCACAACCTACTCTGCTACAAGTACCTCCTTAGCTGAACCAACACCCCCTAGAGTACCACCCTCTCCCCTAGTCCATTTATGAGAACTTGTCGATCTACCTACTATAGAACTAGTGGGATGAGGGGGCCTCATCTATCCTGATGGTCTTTGAAGAGGAGCCATCACTCTAGGTCTCAAAGGTGTGGGATGCACAATAGGAACCTATGTGGGTCTGGGACCCTATCTCAATGGTGTTTTGGTCACATCCATAGCCTCCTCCATGGAAGGTATCAACTCTATAGGATCTGAGAACTTGTGGATAGGATTGTTAGCAAGCCATGCAATGAATCCATCCATAACTCTAGCATCAAGTACATCTGGTCTGTACTCCCAATCTCTACTGACAATAGCATTGTACTCCTGTGAACACAAATCATAAGAGAGCCTCATGGTCCATCTGATTCCTAGCTCCCGAGCTATCCAAGCATTAGTGGCATAGTCCTCTAGTGCATCCTGCACTCTTCCATACTGCCGCCACACCCTAATGATGATGAATCTCTCTAAAGTGGAGGATGACCTCCCGATCAGTATACGGCTTTGGAAGAAGAAACTAAACTACTCTCAAGCAGTAGGCCAAGGCTCTATACCCACATATGGTCTCCATCAAACAAATGTCATATCATCAAGGCATCACCTCTAGTACTCCACGTGACCCATCCATCCCTATATGACATAGCTAGCATATATATAAATGACAGGCTCATGTGGATGCCTTTACGAGGTGCATACTGGTCTCAACATGGGGATATACTCCCACACCTAGATTTGTAGAACTAAAGCCCCAGCTACAAAAGACTTTCTCTCCTGATACACTACCTTGTGCATCTCAGAGAACATATGGGCCAAAAGACACTGGCCCCAAGCTAACTCAGAAGGTTTCACCATCAGACATGCAACCATTAGGGCCCAACCCATCAATAGACTATTCTACTGATAGTCAGACATGATGATCCCTCCCATCATCCTGGAAATAATGCACTCTAGTCAGTGTGTTTGTCCATAATGTTGTACTAAGGTCTCCTAGGAAATGGAGGCAGTCATCTAAGTATCATCTCCGAAGAGACGTCTAAACACTAATAAACCTGAGTTCCCCAAACTCACATACTCTGGCTGCCGACCTGCATGGAAAGGAATGTGCAGTATACAATACACATCCTTAGGGGTAACAATGATCTCCCTAGTCAGCAGGTGGAATGTCTGGGTCTCCGAATGAAATCTCTCAATCAGAGCAATCAAAAGTTCATGATTTACCCTAATCTTGGGTAAATGAATAAGGTACTCAAATCCATAGGAAGCAAGGTGTACTGTCATAGGGTCTGGCAGTGACACACATAATCTTTGAGTAGCTGGATGTGAAATCCGTACATGAACATCTAGATATATGACCTACACAATACAGAAATAGGGAATCCTATTAGTAATTTGGTCACAGAACAGGATACAAGTGCAGGAATTGAATAGATTACTATGTCAGAAGTTAGGTTAACAGGTCAGCAATCAGGCTAAGAGATCAAGAAATTCAAAAATTTGACCTACTAATGAGTTTTTGGCTCACTATTTTTCATACAACACTTCAGACTGGCAGGGAAAGTCGTATGAGTTTCTACATCATACCATACGACAAAGCATAGTGATACAACAATGATATCCTCCTTGTACGAGTTATGAGGGACCCAATGAAACATCGGACAACTCTTGGGTCCCTCTAATACGAGTTTTGGGAGTTAATGAAATGACAACCTATCTATAGTTCAAAATTCATATGAGTCTCACTGGAGAGTTGTATGAGTTTCCATACATTCAAAAATTCAAAATTAAAAAGCATATGAAAAATGCTAAAAATGCTATAACTCATGGAAAAATTGACTTTTCAAATAAGCAAAGAGGTCCACCTACCGGATGTTCGTATTGTTGAGGTCTCTAGTGTCTCCAGCTGTTCTCAAATTGATGCAAACTCACAGGTACCTTTGGTTCTACCACTTTCTCTACCATTTTTGCTTAGAGGGCTCCACAAGATTTCTAAAGTTAAAAGGTTGAAATGAATTGAAAATTACCCTTCTGGCCTTTATATAGCTTTTGACCTAATTTTCAAAAGTGCTCCATTTTTCATGAAAATTGCACCCCTGGCTAATTTCGACATTCTGAATCCATTTTCAGGATCAAAATCAATATTTGAGATCATTTTCTATGTCAAAATTGTGATTTAAAATTTTCAAACCCAGGACAGTCTACTACTTGCATAATCGACCTTCCGTCATCACAGAAATCCAATATTCAACTTAACTAATTATCTTACACCAAACTATCAAAATTGCAACTTGGTCAAACATGGTCAACTCATGGTCAAACCTAGTCAAACTTGGTCTTCTAGACCTCCAAATGATGTAGACATTCTCAAATGTGGTTAACCACTTCTCAAATCAATTAACATGCTTCTAAACTATTCAACGCTGATTTTTCTTCTCAGATTTCAATTTTTATCCTGAAGGGGGCATGGTATTGCACATCATTCAAGTCTATAACCTAAATTTGAAATCATATCTTTCCTCAATAATCAAGACAACAACCACATCTATTTGTTGATTCATCAAAAAGACTTCATCGCTTGGCGCATATCAGATTCATAGAGATCCATATCAATCTGGTATTCTCTTAATCTTGTAAACTGTATCAGTCTTTTGTAACCATCAGTTCATTAGTGTTATTTCCTTGGTTCTTTGTAACTGAAGGGTTTGGATGTGATACCAATGTGATTCTTATTGACAATTAGGTCTGGAATTGGTCGCTCACTTCTTCGCAATCATAAAGTTCAGAATTAGGCATTTTGACACTTTTTCACAATCATCGGTTCATTGCTGTTATAGTTAAAATTATCTTTGGTCATTCAAGACCTAATATCTTTGAATCTTTCAATTAGCTTCTGTCTCATATCATCAGTTTTTGTTTCATATTAATTTCAATTTCAAACATCAGTTTCAACATTATACACAGACTATCTTTGAACCACTGTGCCTTGCACAACAATTCAAAGAGGGGAAAAATGTAATACCCCAAAAATGGGCTATAAGTTCATTAACCTCCTATATCGACAATTCAAACAAAATTGACATCAAAGTAATAACCTAAGGCACATCGACACATTATCGAATCTTAATTGATTATCCTAAATTCTGCATCAGGGAATATTGCTTATTCCTATTTATCTTAATTATCTTTGATTTAATGATTATTTGGCGATAAATCCTATTTATCTTAAAGTTTGATTAATTGAATATTCTAAATATTTAATTAATTAGATTTAATACTGCCACTTAATTATTTAATTGGATTTAATTATATTTATTCCTAAATTGTATTACTCCATTTTGACAATAAATCAAATATCCTATGACTAATTGATTAAATTCTTATTGAATTAATTAATGTCAATTGTCAAATTTAATAATATAGTTTTTGAATAAAAGTTTGATTTAATAATTGATTAACCCATAAATCAATTGTTATATTTTTAAAATCAGTTAAGTTGAGGATAAATCACTTTATTTATTAAATTAATTCATAATTAATTATGCACATCCAAAAAATAGTTAAGCTTTAAATCAAAAAATCAATTCAAGTTGTTTTAAAAATAAACTCAACTCTCTTTTGAGTTGAAAGCTGATCTCAACTTCTGATTTAAATCAAAAAGATGATTTGCATGATTTGTGAGTTAATTTATCTCTTAATTCTTGGTAACTCAAAAATCAACTTGAGTTTATCAAGAGTGATTTATGGCTTTTTCCATGCACCTCCAAAGCCCTGGATTTCTATAAATTAAGGCCTCAGCTCTTCATTTTGGATCCATCCACGAATTGCATCCTCACACTGGCAAATTGGTGATTGAAGAATCAATCTTTGCGAATCAAAGTTGTTGTGAGATTTTCATTGTTTTTAAGCATTCATATCATTTAGCATGTCATTGTTAGATTAATTGCATGTTATATCAATTTTTCATATAGAATAGATTCATATTAGTTTGTTTCATCTTGTTGCATAGAAAATCCAAAAAAATAGATTAATTTGCATTCACCTCATATCTAGATTCTACATTCAAATCCTTTGTTTAGGTGTTGTCAAGGTCACTGATCTCGGTCTAATCTAAGAATACATACTCATCTCTACTAGAAGGTAGTAAATCATCTAGTTAGATTAGTTTCCATTTCATTGCATGATTTTGATTTTTGCTAACCTCTAATATTTTACTGAAGTGCTGTGTCTACAGCTAGGTACAAAATTCACACACACAACACACACCTATTGGAGAGATGCAGTCAATATAGTAGTCTATACCATCAATAGAATTTAATTAAGGCCTGGTGTTGATAAAAAACCTTATGAGATATGGTTTGGTAATGTTCGCATAGTAAAATACTTTAGAATCTTTGGAAGCAAGTGCTACATCAAGAGGGATGAAGCAGTAGGCAAGTTTGATGCAAGAAGTGATGAAGGTATTTTTCTTGGTTACTCTACTAAAAGTAATGCCTATAGATGTTTCAATTTAAGATTGAAGAAGATCATTGAAAGTGCTCATGTAAACATTGATGAAAAGTTTATGATTCAAGAAAGATATCATGATTACTCACCCATGATTGAAGAAGAACCTAGACCCTCCACTAGTGAGACAATTATTGAAGAAATGTTTGACAGTATTGATGTGTTATTCAATGACTCTAAGAAAAGTGAAGAAAATACTCCTAAGGATGATGAATCAGCATCACCTAAAGTTCCAAAGTTTACATCAAGAAATCATTCCAAGGCACACATTATTGGAGATCAAAGCTACAAAGTCTTAACAAGATCACAAGCAAAGAACTTAGGTAGCAGTGAAGTGGTATGTTTACTATCTCAGATTGAACCTTTAAGTGTTGAAGATGCTTGTAATGATTTAGATTGGCATGATTCTATGAAAGAAGAACTTGATCAGATTATTAAGAATGACACTTGGGAATTGGTCCTAAGACCTAGTGATAAGAATGTGATTGGAACAAAGTGGATATTCAAAAACAAGATGAATGAAGATGGTACAGTAGTAAGAAATAAAGCAAGATTAGTATGTAAGGGTTATGTGCAAAGAGAAGGCATTGATTATTCAGACACATTTGCACCTATGAGAAGATTAGAAGCTATTAAGTTGTTTCTAGCCTATGCTATAGTTAAAAAATTCAAAGTTTATCAGATGGATGTCAAGTCAGCATTCCTAAATGGAGATTTGAAAGAAGTATACATTGAGCAGCTTTAAGGATTTACCTTATTAGACAAACCTGATATGGTATGCATATTGAAGAAAGCCCTATATGGACTTAATCAAGCCCCTAGAGCATGGTATGAGAGACTAGATTGATACTTAACAAATATTGGATTCAAGAAAGGAGCAGTAGATTGTAATCTATTCATTAGAGAGACATCTAAAGGTTTACTACTTGTAGCTATATTTGTTGATGACATTATCTTTGGAGGTAATGAAAAACTCAGTGCTGAATTTTCCAAAGAAATGTAGAATGAGTTTGAGATGAGTATGATTGGTCCTATCAAGTATTTTTTGGGACTAAATGTGTAGCAGACAGAAAAAGAGATTTTCATTAATCAGTCAAAGTATGTGAAAGAGATACTAAAGAAATTCAAGATGGATGATTGCAAGCCAGTAGGAACCCCTATGATCACTAGATGAAAACTAACAAAAGAAGATGACTCACCAGTAGTAGATACAACATTGTATAAGTCTATGATTGGTAAACTCATATATCTTACTTAGACTAGACATGATATTTCCAATGCAGTTGGTATGGTTGGAAGATTTGCAGCAGAGCCTAAACAAAGTCACCTCATGGCAGTAAAGAGAATATTTAGATACTTGCAAGGCACTATAGATTATGGTCTATGGTATCCTAATTCAAAAAATGTTGACCTTCATGTGTACATTGATGCAGATTGGGCAAGATGTGTTGATGACAAAAAGAGTACTTTAGGTGTAGTAGTGTTTCTTGGTGATAGACTTGTCACTTGGACAAGCAAGAAACAAAATTGTATTTCTTAATCAATAGCAAAAGCAGAGTATGTTGTAGTAGCCTTGAATTATTCTACAATTGTTTAGATCAAGCAGATGATAAAGGATTTTGGAATTCAGATTGATTATCCTATTGTTATTCACTGTG
>BSBK01006943.1:47500-177500 GCA_027943335.1 Chamaecyparis obtusa | reverse complement strand
CTCCTTTTAAGTAGATTTCATCTATGGATAACCTAGGGGCTAACCCATAATTAGGAAAGCCTTCTAGCATATTTATGCAGGTCTGGAGTAGACAAAGAAAGAACATCTCGCATATCGAGCTATACTGGGAAAGGGTAACAATAAGATACACAATTTATTATTAGAAAATTTTAGAATCAATGTTAAATTAAAAAATAGTTTTGGACACACTAACGTGGATCTTAGCCAAGAATTTGAGTTGATACAGGTAAAGGATGCACATAAGTCACAAAAGGAAAAACCTCTCATGCTTGCTATTGTTAGAGTGTTAGGATCTTATATTAGTAATTTAGTTTTGAATAACAATTGTAATTACACTTGGAATGACAAGATAAGATCCCAGTATGGGAAGAAACTATTTGAATCGAAGGGAAGGCTCTCCATCTTCATCCATTGCAAAAGAACAACAAAAAGTGACTTACTCCAATCAAGGATGAGAAGGATCAATATTAATAGAATTTGTACTCTATGTTTAAAGATAAATTTGTAATAAGAGGGAATGCCCTCTTGAACTATCATGTATCAGAATTTGGACTACAGTCCCAGGAAAGGCTAAAGGTTTTCTCGACCCCACTCTTTCCTACCAACACCTGCATAGAGTTGAATTTTTTGTAATACTTTTTATGATTAATAAAATTCTTGGCTCTGGCCTTTTATCGACCAAAAAATATATATATACGCCTATATATATATATATATATATATATATATATATATATATATATATATATATATATATATATATATATATATATATATATATATATATATATATATATATATATATATATATATATCATGGTATGCAAAAAAGTGGCAATGTGAAAAAGAAGTCCTAATTGATAGACTCTTTGAAAAACAACTATAACTTTCAAATAATATAACATTTTTTAAATCTGAAATATACATCACATTCTTTGCTTCACCTAATACAATAATAATAAATAATTCTCACAATTTAATGAAGTTTAAACTAAGTTAAGGTGGTCAGACATGAGAGTTTTTATATTCAGCAAAAAATTTAGCATAAAAATCATAATTAATTATTTACTTAGAAAAAAATACAAAAAAAATTTCATCACATTTGGACATGAGTCTACTACTTTTATCTAGAATCTTATAAACAAATATTATTATTTGATTTTGTTTAATGTGGTCAAACATACACGTACTTGTTATCTTTCTAGTCCTCATTGATAGACTTTTTAAAAATAGCTATAACTTTCAAACTGTATAACATTTTTAAAATTCAAAATATGTGTCACATTCTATGATTTTCCTACTACAAGAAAAGTAAAAAAAGCTTTCAATTTTATAAAATTTAGACTACGTTAATGTGGTTAGACACAAGAGTTTTTGTATTCTAGAAAAGTTGTAGAAGAAAAATCACAATTAATTATTTACTTGTAAATAAATTACAAAAAAAATATGTCACATCTAGACAGGAGTCTACTAATTATATCTATAATATGTTGATATCTAAAGTTTTGTTATCTATTAGTGTCTTACACTTAGTCATTTCTAGGAAATGTTGGTCGGTCATCACTACGACCGAGTCATCATATATAGGTTGAGTCATGTATAATGTACATTTACCAAGCAGTAGTCATTATCGAGTAAAATAGTGGTCACTGATTACTTAAATATTAGTCGAGTCATCTTTTGCCGAGTTATGTAAAGAAGACAATGTCGAGCATGGTGCAGGAGCACCTAGAGAACTAGGGTTAAGGATCCTTAAGAAATTTTAGATTTTCTTTAAGTTGGTTTGTAAAGTGTTTATTCATTCACTCCTGTGATGACCAAGTACAAAATGGGTCAAGTCGGTGAATAAACACTCTAGTCCTTAGATGTTTGCTTTCAATTATGTTGTGTGTTAGAAGTAGTTAATAAGCCTCTAGAAATCCAACCAAGGCATTAGGAACCTTAGACAAAGTTGCTCGGTATGCATTAAGGTTGCTTAGTGAATATTGTTGCTTGGTATTACTGGTTCTTGGTAAGGCTAGAACTTGATAATACTGATGCTCGGTAATACAGGTACTCGATGAAAATGGTGCTCAGTACTATGGCAGAGTTCACATTGTTGCTACTTGGTAAAACTAGTTGTAACAGTCGTGAAAGGTGGAATCTCATCTGCAATGGATAGTATGGTCAGTGATAACAGCTCCTAACAAGATGATTCGACAAAATGGGCAATTAAGACTATCCCAATTTTGGGGTAGCTATTTATGGCATCCCAACATTCCATTATAAGATGGAGGGTTTTTGTAAGAAAGAGATATAGGTGGAAGAAGAGAGATTTGCAATAGTTATATTTTTATGGTTTTTATTTCCAGTTAATGAAAAGTTGCAGGTCATGTACTTAGTTGATTTCGAAGCTTTTTGATCTACGGTGCATGTTAGTAGTTTAATTCATTTTGTTTCTATTGCAAATTGTAAGTTCCTTACCCATTCTAGGTTGTAAATATTGAATGGCTCCTTGAGGTTCCTGAATCCATGATGAAAGTCATGTGCCTAGATGGAACTTGAGAGGAGCCCCTGTACATAGTTTTCTTTATTTTGTTTTTGGTAGGAGAGGCAATAGGTTTTAATCTAGAGACCTTACCCTAGGCGAGCTCGGTGATAGTCTAGCTAGGGTAAGTAAGCTAGGATGATGTTGTAAGGGCATTAGTAGAATGAGGAGATTGAATCTATCTGGGTAGATTCAGTGAGGGAAGAAGTTAACTTGTTAGTGAGGGTCAGGTCTAGAAGAGGAAGTGAGTTCTTAGTGGCTCATTTCAGTATAGGGTGGTGAATTCCCTAAGAGATCTAAAGGAAGGGTCTCCAAGAAGAGTTGAGCTAATTCTATAGTAGCAACTAGACCATGGTCTTTCATCAGATTGGTATCAAAGCCCAAAAATATTTTGGCATGTGTTGTTTGGGTGTTATCTATAGAGGCATTTGTCGATCCATTGAGAATGGTGACCAATGCGGAACTAGCAAAAGATGTGGAAGAGAAAAAAGAAGAGAATAGACTCCTAAAAGAATAGTTGGCTAAAATGGAAACTTGGTTAGAAGAAGTGTAGCTGAGAATTGCAGCAATTAGTGAAAGAATGAGAGAAGTAGATGAAAAAGAGAAGGTAGCGGCCGAGGAAGACATAGTGCTAGAACCTGACCCTATGCATCAAGAAGAGCCATTCTTGAGGGAATTGAAGGAAATGAATAGTAAGTCCTTGGAAGGTGTGCCTCTATTCAATGGAAAAATGGAACCAAAAGTAGTCATGGAATGGATAGAAGGATTGGAAAATCACTTTGACTTTGATAATGTGACCAAGGCTCAGAAGGTCAGAATAGCCAAGACAAGATTGAGAGGAACTGCTCTCACTTGGTGGAAATTTGTCCAAGATGAAAGGACTAAAGAGGGAAAGAACCACATAACCAATTCACAAGGCATGGTGGCTAAGATAATAGAAACATATCTCCCTGAGGATTATGTAGTATAGTTGCATAAGAGGAGATAGAATTTGAGGCAAAAGGATCTAGAGGTCAGTACCTATACTAAAGAGTTTCACAAGTTATGTTTGAGATCACATGTAATGGAGGAGGAAAGCCTAAAAGTGTCTAGGTATCTGAGTGGCCTCAAATGGAGTATCCAAGAGGAACTTAGTCTCTTAAGTCCCAAGACAATATATCAATGCTATCAACTCACTCTAAAAGTGGAGGAGAATCTCAAGAAGAAGAAAGATACAAATAGAAGAGGAAGGGGAAAGGATAATAGAAGTCATAGAGGAAGATTTAGTGGAAGGAATCTTGAAGAAAAAAATCAGAGTGAGTTCAAGCCCAATGAGAATCAAGGAGAATCTGGTAACACAAGAGGAGGATACAATGGAGGGAGAAATTCAAGAAATGGTTCAAGAGGAAGGAACAATAATCAGGGAAGAGGATCTTATTTCTCTTCAATGAAGTGTTATAACTATCAAAAGCTTGGGCATCCATCTTATAGATGTCCTAAGAAGAGTTCTACATCACAAGGAGGTGAGAAGAAGACACACTATGTATAAGGAGAATCTTCTAGAAACATGATAGAATAAGTAGCCCTAGCTTATGAGATAGGAGAAAATTTGATGATTAGAAGAGCACTCCTCAAGGAATCCATCAAGGAGGAACCAAGCCAAAAAAGATCTTTGTTTCGAGTCAAGTGTAAGGTGCTAGGTAAGGTTTTCAAAGTTATCATAGACTCTAGTTCTACTAATAACATAATTTCTATGGAAGCTATAGAAAAGTTAAAATTGAAAAGGATTCCTCATACTAACCCTGACCAAGTCACTTGGTTGAATAAGGATCAACATGTGTTAGTTAATTAGAAAGCTTGGTAGAATTTTCCATAGGGAAGTATAAGGACAACATTTTGTGTGATGTCTTGCCCATGGATACTTGTCATTTATTATTAGGTAGACCCTGGCAATTAGACCAAGCTGCAGTACATAATGGAGTTGAAAACTCCTATTCCCTCAAGAAGGGTGAAGTGACCTTCAAGATATAGTCAATCTTTGAAGAAGGTGAAGTGAAGAAAGAGGGTCCTAACATACTGTTGGTAGGTGAGAAAGAGTTCTTACACACAATAGAGAAGGAAGATTGAGTAGGCTTTTCTTTGGTTCTAAAACCAAAAAGTGACAAAGGGGACAAGAGGGAAGAATTACCATTAGAAGTCAAGGAATTACTGATTTAATATCAAGACATCATTAGTGATGGTCAACCAACTAGTCTGCCACCTGAGAGATCTATTAGCCATCAGATTGACTTCATCCCAGGAGCCTCACTTCCCAACAAGGCTGCCTATAAAATGACCCCACAACAGAATGTGGAGATATCTAATCAATTTCAAGAGCTACTAAATCAAGGACTAATTAGAAGGAGCATAAGCCCATGTGTTGTTCCCACTGTCCTTGCTACAAAGAAGAATGGTACTTGGAGGTTGTTTCTAGATTCTAGAGCCATCAATAGGATCACTATTCAGTATAGATTTCCAATCCCTAGGATAGAGGATTTGATGGATTTCTTAGGAGGAGCTAAGTATTACTCCAAGATAGATCTTAAGAGTGGGTACCATCAGATACGAATAAAAAGTGGAGATGAGTGGAAGATTACTTTCAAGACTATTGAGGGATGCTATGAGTGGCTTGTAATTCCTTTTTGGTTGTCTAATGCCCTGAGCACATTTATGAGATTGATGAATGAAGTATTGAAGGATTTCATTGGAAAATGTGTTGTAGTATACTTGGATGATATTCAAGTATTCAATAGTGTTAGAAAGTAAAGTCCACCAAGATAACTGAGAGGGGGAGGGGTGAATTATTTATTAAATAATTATAACTTTTATCATCTTCAACAACATTAAACCATATAAGCAATATAATTACCAACCATAGAAAGATATTCATACACAATAACACAAGATATGTTGACTAGGGAACCTCTTGATCAAAGAGTAAACCCCAGTGGGAATGATGCCCACAAAAGATGCACTAATATGAATATTCCTTATGAAAGGATGGAATCTGTTAGGAGTCTTATGAAATACATTTAGTACATATGAATCCCTATTAGGAGATTTTGAATTTGTGTTAAAAGATTCTAACCCTATTAAGAGTTATGGAAGACAAAATGACCCACTGCCCAAATAGCTTCAGGGTAAGATCACTGAACTCACTGTCCAAATAATATTTTCATTATTCAATAGAATAATATGTTACCTCTTCTCTGACTATGCCAAACCATACTCACTGCTACATCAGATCTCAATTTCAGATCTCTGTACTTCTTATGTCTTCCTTCACAATTTTGCTTTCACATTTAGCTCTTTTCTTCACTTCATATTCATACACTACTATCCTTTTCTACTTACAACAATGAAAAAACATTCCTTCCTTTATACCACACTCAAATAATTACAAATGAGTTGGCACATAATTACAAAATAAAAGTTTCCACACGCTACACCAAAATTACCTAAAACTGTCAGCTTCCAAATACAATAAATCTTCACTCATGTGACTTCAAAGTTTGTGTTGTCATCCACATCACTATCAATGTGTCTCTAACTTCCCTTTAACTACGTAAAGCTAGATTCCATCCTGATTAGGAGATATCATCTGATTTCCAAAAACTGCTACTTAGGAACACTGCCTGAATACTGCTTCCACCAAAATGATCATAACTTTCATGAATAAAATAATTATTGTCTACAATCTTAACCATAGACATATAACATATCAAAGAGTATATCCTCAACATTGCATAGCTCCAACTATAATATACCACATGCGCTAATCAAAAAATTGTCTGCTTCTCTGCAAGTCTTCGGTAAAACACTGTGTTGACATCAATGACAATCATAGTCATGAATGCAACAATAACTGCTATAGAATGGGTGCCAAACACTTTAGCATTCATTCTTAAAAATCTCCCCCATTGGCATTGATGGCAACATAGATGAAAAACATCCAATGTTCCAAAAATCCAATACTACAACACTGCTTCTTCAAATCCTCTTCATCAATCAAATCTTGCTTCGTTATCCTATTCAGTTCTCTCATATTGTTTTTCATGCATACTTCTCCCCCATTATCATCAATGATAGAAATTTCATCACTATGTCAACAACAAATCAATGTCAAAAGACACTATTCAGAAAAAAATACATTTACTAGAGTCCTCATGACTCAGCTCAAATACACATACTCCCCCATAGAGGAAGTACCAACATCCAGTCCAAAAGAAAGATAGGGCTCATATATTACTAGACAGATGCAACCAACTACATCACTACTCAAAAGTAGGCTGGGGCATAACCCCAAGCATACCTCTTAGATACTCAAATGTATCCTTAGGCAAAGGCTTTGTAAATATGTCTGCTATCTATTCCTTTGTGTTTATGTACTCCAATCTAACTTCTTTCTCAGCAACTTTCTCTCTTACAACATGATACTTGATCTCTATATGTTTTGTCTTAGAATGTAGTACAAGATTCTTAGACATACTAACTGTAATGGTGTTGTCACAATGTATAACAACAGGTTCAAAAAATTTAATTCCAATATCCTTCAGCATGTGCTTCATCCAAATTATCTGGTTACAATTGTTTGCTATTGCTACATACTCTACTTCTATTGTGCTTTGTGAAATACAATTATGCTTCTTGCTTAGCCAAGAAACTAATCTTCCTCTAAGGAAAAATGCTCCTCCACTTGTGCTTTTCTTATCATCAACACTACCTCCCTAATCAGCATCTGTATATGCACATAGGGTAAAATCATCAAATTTTCCATACCACAATCCATAGTCCATTGTGCCTCTTAAATATCTCAGTATGCTCTTTATTGATGCATAATGTGATTCTCTAGGTTCAACTTGAAATCTTGTTACAATTCCAACTAAATGTGCTATATTTGGTCTTGTGCGTGTCAAATACTACAATCCTCCAATCATGGATCTGTATTTTTTCTGCTCAACTACCGATGTTTCATCTATGCTAGATAACTTATGTCCGGTTACCATAGGTGTTCCAACTAGTTTACAGTCCTCCATTCCAAATCTTTTTAGCAAATCATTCAAGTACTTTGTCTGACTTACAAAGATACCATCATTGTTTTGTGTTATCTGTAATCCCAAAAAGTATTTCATCTCATTAATCATACTCATTTCAAATTCAGTCTTCATTTCATCAGCAAATTTGTCACTAGCTTCATCTTCTTCTCCAAAAATAATGTCATCAACAAAAATAACTATAATCAACTATTGGAATTAGGAGAGATAGGTACTAAGAGGGGAGGGGTGAATCAGTGCCTTCAAAAACTTTAGTTACAAAAACCTTTCTGATCTATTACTGAATACTGTGATAATCGATCAAAATAACTTGAATTTAATTGCATAAATCAATCATCTAGTTAACTTAAGAAAGTAAACAATATGAGATCAATATGAAAATCACATAACACAAGTATTTTGGTAACATAGAAACCCTTGTTAGAAGGTAAAAACTACAGTGGGGATGACACCCACAAATTCTTCACTATTGTAGATAGAAAAGGTTTACCTGTTAAGGCTACAAGTTTTGATCAGTTCTAGTGATCTTACCCTATTAGGAGTAATATATTAGATCAGCTAGATCTACCTAGTTATAGGATTTAACAACACTATATGAAGTTTGTACTTGATTAAGAGATTTATACAAAGCCTGTTAAGTCTACTCTGTTAAGAGATTTCACAAAAACTCTATCACAATTGTCAGAAAGTAATAGGTAACTATCTGCTAGTTGACAACTCAATTGTTTGAAATAGATCTATAAGTTCTTATCAAAATATCACCTTATCTATGATGGTTCTCTACTCTGTTCTGTTCGGTAGCCTTGTTTGATTCTACTCAATCTGAAAACCTCTGTACTTTGTTCTGCTCAGTAAAATGATTGTCTTGAAGATAGGCAATTTCTTCAAGTGCTCCGTGATTCATATATATCAATTCAACAACCCCATAAAATGGTGTGAACATATATAATATATAGTGTTATATTTTTGCCACTTAAGAAAAAATTAGGTTACAAAGAGAAATCATAACCCTAAGATCTATGGTGCAAAATAACCTAGATCAACTAATAAAAATAAGATAATCATTACATTTAATGAATATCTTTTACAATAAATGCTCCTTGATCTTGGTAAACCATTTTACGATCTATTATAACCATTTGCATAGAACAATGTGCGATTTCTGATTACTATGCCATTTACTATGATCATCGGTAAACACTGTATAATCTGCTCGGTGTACACTGCGATGCTCGGTGTTTACTGATCATCGATGTTGGTGTCGCTGGTGCTCAGTTAACTATGTGATGCTCGGTATAAGGCTTTACCGACTGCTCTATCTTACTTATAGTTACTGACTGTCTCAGTGTAAATAATTGACCGACTTGTTTACTATCCTTTGATACTAATGACAACCTAAAATGCTCAATAGAAATTAACAATCTCCCCCTTTGGCATTAGTATCAAAACTTCATAATGTATATAGACAAACTGTATCTATATAACCCTTATATCTCCACTATATACATATCTACTACAAAAATTTCTAAGTACAAAAGTACTCCCACTCGGTGCATGCTCCTTGTATTATGTAATATACATATCAACAATATATTATTTGGCATATACATGTTTTCCCCCTTTTTGATAATAATGCCAAATACAAAAAAATATGTAATGTATACTTACATCTTATAAAAAATTTTCTGATGGGTTTTCTTCACAGACTCCAAGATGTTTTCACATTCCTCTCTCAAGTTGGTAAGAGTAATTTGCTCAAGACTGACTTGTGCATGCATGTCAAAGATATTTTCCAACACCAAAATTTTGGGTGTTGCCACAAGTTGCTCAACTTTGACAATATGTGTTTCAAAAATCTTCAGGTAAGGAGTGAGTTCTTTCTGTAACTCTGTGACCTGATCGGTGATGTGCTCTTCTTGTTTCCTTAAGTCTGCTATCAGCCGCCAGAGTTCCTAAGCTCAGTTAATGTGCTTTAAGAAAGTAGTTGGCTCAGCGAGAGCTGCTTGTGTACTCACCTTGATTTCTTCTTTTAAACCTTTTATCTTTTCACTGATTTCTGCAGTGAAGGTGTCTATAGTAAAAAGCTTTATTAGCAGTTGATAGATTATCTAGGTAATAGATTTTACCTTGGTAATGACCTCAGATAATTTCACTTTGGTTAGTGCCACTTTAGTGCTAATCTTTTTTGCCCATTTGTGTTGAATCTTTGACTCTGCCCATTCTTCTATTCTTTTGTCTATGTCTATATTAGGGGCATTGATTATGTTGGCAAGGTTCGCAAGTTGATCTAAGATGGGAGTATTCTCATCAATGTTTGTTTCTGGTACTATCTGTTGTAGAATATCCCTTACATCATTTAATACTTCTTTACATTTTTGTTCTTGCCTCAATTTTTCTTGTGCTGCTTTCCTCAAACATAACTCCCCATACTGACTAAGTTCCTCAGGGCTTAGAGTTCTTGGGTCACATTTGGGTATAACAATAACTTCATCAATGGTGACCTGCCCTTTGGCTTTCTTCTTTTTCTTCTTTGGGGCTAGAGGTGACTTATTTTCTCTTACAACAATAGCTTTTTCTTCACTCCTCGGAGTATCCTTGCTAGTTGACACTATATCATCCTTCTTCTGCTCCTCAGTAGATTGAGTGGGAGTCTTGGTGGTAGTGTGAGGTTGGTTCACCTCGGTTGACTTGGTTTCTTTAGGGTCCTTCTATTCTATAGATTGTGCCTCTGGTTTGACATGCTCATTTGTATTCGCAAGTTGGTCAGGTGTTTGAGTCTCAATTGTATCTTTGGTTGGCTCAGGATGAGAGACATTGGGTTGTACTTGTGAAATTATTTTAGCGGCCTCTACAAGTACAGGTAGTTCACCTGGTAGAGATGTACACACATTGTCAGTATTGAATGTTTCACCTTTATATTGTGTAATTATTACATCTTCATCATCCTTATCATTAGGATCACCATTAGTGATGTCCTCAATGAGTGCATCATCATCTATTTTCTATTGCAAGTGGATCTTGGCTTGATCCAGTACATCCTATGAAACTTTGATTGCTTCCTTTTTCTCAGTGATATCAATTACCTCAGTAACTGATATACCAGTGTCATCTATTTTCTTGCCTTTATTATCATCAATGAAAATAATTTTACCTTTTGAATTATGTCTCTTTTTAGATAGTTTCAAGAATGCTTCCTGTTCAGCTTTCTCTTATGCTTTTAAAATTGATGTCCATAGGGAGTCACATACGACATCCATATCATCTACATTTTCATCCATAATCTACATAGCTCTATTCTTTACTAAAAATCTAGGCTGATACCTTATCATGTATTCACTTACCTTAGCATAGCTAAAGTGAGTGGCTGCATAGCCTAGAGAGCGTTCTCTTTTCCTTTTCTCTGTATCTAAAGCAATAGCCCATCTTTCACTTATTTTATCATCAATTTCCTTTGGAAATTGACATGCAAATTCCATTGGTACTCTTTTGAACTTGATCATCATTTGAACAATAGCATGTTCTATCTTTGTCTTGTCCTCAATTGACATATTATTGAATTTGCCTATGCCTGGATCATTAAGATTCCCATTCTCAATAATATCTTCAATTATTTCTTCTATGCTACTATCCCTATTACAAACTAGCTGAAATTGATTAGGGTCATTTTCAGTATCAGTCTCTTCTATGTCTTCCTTACTCCTTATGTATTTCCTCTTTTTCTTTGGTGGTTCAGCTGCCTTCTTGTTCTTTCTTTTGATGTATTTCTTTGTCGGTGTGGTTGCTCTTCTTTTTGCAAATTTTTCTACTTCTTCTTTCTACTCGGTTGATTGGGCTGTAGTTTTTGATCATGTCCTTCTTCCTTTAGGTTCTGGTGGCTGAGTATCTTGTTCATCAGCTGTGGGAAGTTGAGTTTCTTCTTCATCATTGGTGGGAGGAACCGGTGTGTTATCCTTTTCCTTGTCAGACTCGGTCTCCTCACTGTCGTAAGGTTTATCAGCCAACTATAACTAATCTTTAGTTGCTTCACCTACCGATGACTCCTTAGGTGAGTCAGATGTAGTTCCATATTTTATTGTGAGATCCTTTTTCATTTTCTTTGCCCTCATTGACATTTTACCGATCTCAATGTCCGTTGTGATTCTAGACTTAGCTTCTTCATACACTCCAAACCTACTGGCATCGATGTCAATTGATAATGCTAGCAATGCTTTGATAGATTTCAAAGTGAAATCATGATTCATTTCATAACCCATTGGTGCTAGCCATTTTATTCTCGATTCTACTACCTTTATCATTGAGTGTTCTGTGCTTACCACAAAGCATATGTCATATTCAAATTTGTTTACTAATTATTTTGGAATTCTGCTTCTTTGTTGCATTCTTGTTTGAAATTCCTTGAAATATGCATGAAACTCCTTGTTCACATTGTCTCCTAGACTTCTCATCATATCACCGATTTGGGTAGTTATCAGTCTATCCGATTCCCAGTTAACTTTTCCAATACCTAGTACATATTTTTGCAAATAGAGGAATGTACAGACAAGCTATGATTCATACTTACATGTATTGGACTTCTTTTCTTTTATTGTTTTCATGTTTTCATGCAGTTGGTATAGTAGTAGCTCGGCAAGATCAACCTGGTGATCTTTCTTTAAAATTTTGTAAACCATGTCCATGGCACTACAGGGTACATTATTCGACCTGCTTGATTGAAATATCTTGTATTCGATGACATGAGTTGCAAATCTTACCTCTAGATCTTTGATAGTTGAAATCCTTAGTGCCCTACCATCCCATTGAGCTCCAATGTTATTTTCTACATCAGGATGAGATGAAATTCAAAATGCTTTGGCCTTATCAGTTGTAGGGTACCCAGTAACCCTATTGATAATCTTCTTGGAGACCTCAACCAGTTTGTCTAGCCAGAATTTTCCATCATGGAATTTTCTAAGCATGATTCATATCTAGTCATTGTGAAATGATTGCGGGAAGTATGTGAAACAATGTAACCCTGATTCCTTAATCTTCTTATGCTTAGGTTTGATCTTACCATCCAGTCCACAAACTTGCTAATACGCTGCTATAGTCTCAAAGTCACATACTTCACTGATCTTGCAATGAATGTAAGCCCTAACATCTTCTGTTAACAAAACCTTAACAAGAATACTGGAAAATGCACCCATATCATCCATTTGTGCTGCGACCTTAGGATGAGGTTTGAATTTATCCTCGGCAAAGTGTGCCCTAACAATTAATTCTACTTCCTCCTCAACATTCTATGATTTTCTTGCGAATGAAGATGATGCCATAAATTATTTCTAGGGTTTTCATCAAGCAAATAGATAATCAATACTTGGTAGGTAGATGAACTTACTTGTTGTCATCAAAGAAATTGTCGTCGATTCAATTTAATTGCTTTGAATCTATTTTGAAAATTTTAGCTCTTACTCTTCTCTATAAAATCTACTTTCTTTGAAATCACAATGTAACAATGAACTCTGTTTTTGCGTATATATAGGGTTTTCCTGAAATTCTCACTCAAAATTTTATGCATTAAATGTGTGACCTAACTTTTGGTACGAGATGACTATCAGCTCGGTAAAGTTTTTTGCTCGGTTAACATAGCATTTCTTCATCAGTTTGAACTGTTGTCAGTTAACCTTGTATACTGATTACTGACGGGTAACCAACTCATGTTTCCCTTTTACTGACTAGATGTCATTTTCAAAATTATAGTGTATAGCCCATAGTGCATCTTCATTCATGCAGATTTGGTATATGTACATCATATATAAGGAACTATATGTAAAATATGATCATTTGAAATGTTAGTTCCACACATACCTTTGTCATCTTAAGTGGAGGTACCGATGTCACCCAATCCAGTGGATGAGGTTTCATCGATAGTATTACTTGACTCAGCATTCTCATTAGATGCTTTCTTCCACATTGTGTTCCTTAACTTTGTAATTTTAGCAATGTTATATCCACTCTCAAATATATGGTTTTCATTAGGTGCTTGGTCTCTGTAGTTCTTGCTTACATGACTGACCTTGTGATAGTGCATACATGCCATTCCTGCATTTGTCTAGTTACTTGATTGTCCAATCTGACTCTTTCTGTAACAATTTTCTGCAATATGTCCATACCGACCACATGCAGTACAATTAGTCCATGTATTGTAATCCCAAACATTTGAGTTACCTTGTCTCTTTGATTGATATGGTTTTCATTGTAGTTTCTCTTTAGGTGTGTTGGTGTTCAAAATGGATGCTTATGCTCTTAGGCTACCAATAGACCCTCAGGTTGATTTTAGGATTGGGTAGTTCCAAAATGTATAAGGATCTTAGAGTAACTAGACCAACTATAGGGACAAGACTTCCCTCTTCGCTTTTGGCTCTGCAAAACCAAGGTGGGTGCACCTAACCTAGTGAAAACTATACTTCACACACTAAAGAATGGGTCTCAACAACAGATTGATAGTAAGAAAGTACTAAATTCTAACCTCACATTCATTGACTCTCCATTACTATACGATGACAAAACCACACAACCTACAACTTAAAGCTTGAAAAGGTTATTGATTTTAAGATTTGGAAATGTGATGCCCAAAAGTTGGGTCAAAACACAACCAACATTTTTTTTAAAAAGTGATAAGTTTACTACACACAAGATGCGGGCTAAAGAGTTCAATGACGAAGCTACAATGAATCAGGTAAACAACCTCGACAATGTTGTCTAACAAGGATGCTATAGGAATATAAATTGAGGTTAAGTACGTCCATCTTCATGACGATCAAAGTTATCGTTTGTCAACTATAGATCTCAGTGGTCGACTAAAAGGACAAGAATGACTAATGTTTACATTATTCCATATGACGGTCATTCCATTTACTAATGTTTAAATTAAGTCCAATCTGATCATGGAGCTTAATCGATTTGATTCGAAATACAGGATAAACATGAACTGATTCATTAAGTTTATAAACAAATTAGAAAATAAAAACTATAAGTCTTTATCATTAATTATATTTAATTATTATATATTATTAATTAATAATTATAAAATATTAATTAAGTAATATAGATATTAATTAATTAATAAATTATAATTTATTAACTAATATTTAATACATGCTTAAAATTATCAATATTGAACAAAATGGGAATTACCAATAACTATAAAATTCCTTGCATAACATAATATCTATTTATACTAAAATTAAGTCCAAAAGCAATAATAACAAAATAACATAAAATAACAAATAACTTTATTACCCACTAAACAATCTTATTAACTATCTAAACATCTAAATGACTTCTAACTAAACTAACTAAACTACTAAACAACCTATCAAAAAAACAATCTTTAAAACTTCAAAATATCCTACATACTACAACTACCCTATCCTCCAAATTAACTACCAACTCCTTCCTAAAAAATCTAACTTGCTAAACCAGCCTACCCACTAGCCTCTTAGCCTCCTCTACCCACGTGCCATGAGGAGTTTGAAATTCAAATAAAGCAAGGGGGGCGCAATTCAAGGTAGAGGTGATGTGCATTGAAAGGAGGTTTAAAACAATACCAAGACATGACAACCCACCTACCCTTTTAAGCTTCAAACAAGGAAACTATTAACAAGTTTTAACTCCTCCAAAGGGCTGCGTGGATTTTGGAAGACAAAGCTTTTAAAAGCTAACAAGTTGCTTGTTTAGGTGGCACTTAGTACACCATCCCATCATCCAAAAGGATTGGGATTAATTACAAAGCCTTAGCCTTCATCCACCTGCGCCTAGGGGAAAGGCTTGTCAAAAAGGTGAGTATGATATTTTGTTTAAAAGTTTATTTTATTTATTAGCTTGGGCAAAGGTGGCAGATTTAATAATATTAAATGACTGTGGTTGGATTTTTGTATGGGAATCCTTTCCCATACAAAATCCAGAGAGCTATTTGCTCTTTAAAATTTTCTGGGTAGTGTTATTTTGTTTTAGCACTACTTAGTTCATTTTTTTTAAAACTCATTAATCATAGCAATGAAGTTTTAATGGTTCCTAATATGGAATGAAAAGTTTAAGTTATTGCATTTAGATAGTATTTGAAACATAGATTTACATAGTCTATTTGTTATTCAAATAAGGTCTTTTCTAAAGACTAATTGCTCATAGTTTTTCATAGTTTTCTCTTGTCAATATCATAGAACTAAGGAGTGTTTTCAAACACATATTCAAAGTATATTTGAATTGATCTTAACCAATTTAAAACATCTAATGGAGCTACAATCTCCTTATTTCATTCAAGTGAGAGCTGATAACATATCAATATAGATTCTATCAACTTGAAGAACTCATTGCAATAATTAAGAGAGTAATTTCAATGGTAGAGAGAGAGATAAAGGTCTTTTAAGAAACATGCAAGGATTCATCTTATACATATTATGAATTACATAACATCTCATTATCTTTATCCCATTGAAATTTACATCATTCCTAGGTTACAAAGTAACATTGCAATATTCAAATGAAGCTTGCTTTTCTTTACATGAATCTCATAATGAAAGCATCTTCTAAAATATAAATTTGGCAATGATAGATCAATATAGCAACATGTTTTTCTTTCTAAATACATTATACAAGAGCTCCAAAGGGAGATTGAATACATCATTCCAAATTTACAAGGATGAATCAAATATGGAGTGAATTCCTCTTTCAAACATAGAGTGAATTCCTCATTCAAATACATCAAAGCAAAAGTCTTTATCTTCTTTAGCATCATGCTTCCATACTTCAAAATCTGCAAATGCAAACAAAACAAGGAAAAGACCATGGGAGCTCACCTCCCATCCAAGGTCTCTCATGAGACCACCCCCGAGCTTGGGGAGAACACATTGAACAGGTTACAAACATATACACACAATCACAACATGATTTAACAAACATGGACAAAATTCCCAAATTCCCTCAAGAAGTAAACTAAGGAATTCCCATGAATTTCCTTTGTAGGGTGTGGTAGACAAAACCATGGAGATTACCATTGCATAATATACAAGGCCACACATGGACCCATATTTCTCAAATACATACAAGGCACACATGGCCAATTTTCCCTCCTTATGCCCCCCATTGCCACAAGGGCTACATGCAAGGTCTCTTGGGGAAAATCACTCACCCAAGGTTCATCCTTCCCCACACATGGAGGAGACTCTACACATGGAGTTGCCTCCATTTCCACACCCCCTCTTGATTTCTCTTCCCTCCCAAGGGTGAGAGAATCTAAGAGTAAACAACCCAAAAATTCAATTACATGATAAACACATATGCAAGCTTGCTCTCACCATGACCAACCATGGGGAGCTAAAACACAACACTAAACAAAACAAACCTCCACCATGACCAACCATGGGGAGCCAAGAACATGATCATTTTAACAAACATCTCAAACAAACAGAGAGAGCACATGAATTCCTACCTCAAATCCAAGCTATGGTAGAATGTTGTTGAGCCCTAATCCAAGCTTCAAGCCTTTTTTCCTCTAACTTTCTGAAAGCTCTCTAAAAATAGAGAATGGGTGAATGAATCACCCTAAGCCAAAATTTCCTCTAAATAGGGCTTCTACACCTAACCTCATAAATGAGGTTCCAACATGCAAGTTGCAATTTTCGCTCAAGAAGGAAAATGAATTTTTAAAAGGGTCCTAAAGTCACTTTTAGGCTTCTAAAGGGGTGAAAATACCCCTAACCCATGGATACATGGAATGGGTTAACAAATTAAGCATAAAACTATCTCCTAAGGCCATTATTAACCCTCTAAACCCATGTCGAGAAATAACATCGAAAATGGGGAATGAGATTGCATAAAGATTCCTATGGCAGAATGGAGTGCTAAGATATCCCTAAAACTCCTAGCAAGTGCTCTCACACAACACATGATGTACCTTAATAACATTGAACATAGGTGTCAAGCGACACTTAACAAAATAACATTTCACGAAAGGTACATCCAGAATAACAACACATAACATACAAACATTCAAATTACTGTTACGAAATAAATTACTTAACAACGAGGCCTCAGGTCTCTTAATAGACGGGGCCTTGGTATAACTGGTTACCCTATGTTCAATGTGTTTTCCCCGAATGTGTTTCCATGGTCCTTCCACCTGCAATACCTAAATGCAGCATCAGTAATTCAAGGAAGAAAACCATTACAATAACATATATGATATAGCGAAATTTAAACATTAAATTGCATAATTCAACTCATACGTCAATTGCATATAATATTCATGATTTGATTGCACATTTCAAATGAAATTACATAACGTAATTTAAATATCATCAAGATCATCAAGTTCACAAAACATCATATAAAAACATAAACCAAATCTATACATCATGGATCCCATAAGCAGAATCATCAAAAGAACAATCCAACGAGTCCAAACATAATATAACAGTAGTCGACAAAGTCCAAGTATCTCTGAAAGAAACATAATAAAAAAGATAGCTAATATGTACAACACAGGATCACTATGTGAGCCGAAAGTGGACCTCACAGGAATGTAATAACTTCAACCAATGTATGTTGACAAGAGGAATACTCATTTAGGCCAGTGCTTCATCCATTGGGCAAGAGTTCTTAGACACAAAGACACAAAAATTTGAGAATACTTGGGAATTCATAGCCATAAATACATTTATCCTAATCTTTACTACTTACAAAACATCCTTACATAGACAAGGGCAAACCCATATCCCATCTAGAGTATAGTTTAATCCAATCCTAGATCTAAACTCAAGAATGAAGATACATACATAATAACAATATGTAATGAGCTAGAAAACTCAAAGCTTACTTGAGTTGACACAAAGGAGAGATAAGAACCAGATATTTGCATTAAGTATGATGAATTCCTTCTATGTATACAATGAATCACAAGCCACCCTCCTTGCAAATTATAGCTTAGACCTGCAACTTTCTTCTCTCATCAACAAACACTGAATCAAAAACTATTACAACCCTTGACTGAGAATAGGGCTCACCAAGCAAATTTTTTTTGAACACCTAACTCCCAATTCCTTTGAATGATCATGAAAAATCCTTTTATCTCAAGGATTGCAACAAGCATTGATGATCATTCAAAGCAACAATTTCAAAATTACCTAACTCAACAAAAAGAATGAAAGCCAGACAAGACAGGCTTCAAGCACAAAGGTAGTAAGATAAAAAATAATCATGAAATTCTGCAACAGATCTGACCTTGTACTAGCTCCAAGGACAAAAATTCACACTAGAACAACCACCAAGACCTTCCTCATAAAATCTCACCCACAACCAAGTTGGAACAATAAAAAATGGTCTTGTAATACAGCTTCATTTGGCACACTATCTCCAAACCCTGCAAAAACAATTTAAATTTGAAAAACAACAGATACAAGCTTTGGTTTAAAATGTGATCGTAGATCCCTTTATTTCCTGACAGATCGGGCAGCTTATGTTAATCTTTACAATAGTCACGAAACCTTGAAAAGTCCATGTCCATGCCAATAGTCAACACCAATGAAAAATGTGCACATCAGCTCCCTCTGACATATAGGACCCACCCTTGTCAGTGCCTAAGAAAAAGTAAAATCAATGGCTGGTGCAAGATCTCATGGATCTGACAAATTCCATGAGAACTTACACCAACCATAGATCCTCTACGGATGTCAGGGCCCTCAAAACACGTCGAAAACTAGGTCCCACTGATAACCCTCTGAATCATCAATACCTCGACCAATCAGGAAAAAACAAGTCAGCACCATGTGGCACATCAGACCCACCATCTGTCTTTAACATATTGGAAGATTGAACAGTCGATGTATAATCTCAAGGGCTCCAAAGATTCCTTGAGATCATGCACCCACCATAGATCTTGAATCTTTACACTAAGATACTGGGCCTGCCTAATAGAACATCCAACTCACAGTCACATAGACTAATTAAAGAATTCCAACTGTGCTTACATGGCATGTGGACCCATTTCAAAGAAAGGATATGTCATAAAGTAGAATCAGTGGCTAGTGCATGTTCGCAAGCCTCTGACAAATTTCATAAGAACATACGCCCACCATTGGATCAAGATGGTGTCAGAGAGGCTGGCCCCAAGAAAATACAAGCCAAAATCATTAGAAAATATTAAGGCATGGGACTTAGGAAATATTAAACCCGTTGGGTAGTAGACTAAGGAAAAATTAACTGGGGAGACTTAGGCATAGCAGGAAATATTAAAGGGGCCCGAAAATAAATCCCTACTCGCAAGATCACATAACATGAAAAAGGCTCACGCGATCATGCGATAAAGCGGTTTTATTTTAGCACATGCTCTATAGGACTTTTAAGTGGCCCAAAAAGGTAACATAAAATTAGAACGAGGCTAGGGCACACTTAGGGTTTTCTTAGTAATGGCTAGATTTTTGAAAGTTTTCACCTAGGGTTTAAACCAGAGACAAGAAAAAAGGATGCAAAGGCCAAGAAAAAGGGTATGCAGCCATGAAATTTTTTTACCAGTGCTAACAAGGTGTCTAGACCTACTTCATTTTCACCTTATAGTCCCTTGCAGTGTGTCCATGCTTATTACAAGTATAGCATATTTTCTCCTCAGTAGTGTTATTAGCAAAGTCACTCTTCTTTTCTCTGCATTCATAAGCTGGATGTCCAAACTTACCACAGTAATAGCAATATCCATTGAACTTAGGAATGATAGGAGGTTTACCTTGTGCTTTGTTTCTGCACACATTAGATGTATGTCTTGGTTTTCCACAATGGTAACACATCAATACTTTAGGTTTTTGACTTTGATTGTTGTTGACTCCTTCAGCTTGTTGTGATGATTCTCCTTCACCGGTGTAGCCTATATCAGCTTTGCTTTCGAATCTCCTTTGATTTGTTAGAAAATAATCAATATTTTTAGAACTATCCTCGGCTATCTTCATCATCTCATTGTGTTTCTTTTGTTTTTTTATTTCATTTCTTAGTTTTTCTTTATCTTCCCTAAGTGTTGCTACATCTTCAAGTCTTCTTGATAATTCTCCATTAACTCGGTTCATTTCTTGATTAACTGTCATCATCTGATTTGACATTTGGAAGTGACGATCAATGAGTCTCTGGATTTCACTTTCTTTTTCTTGAAGTTGTTCAATCATTAGTCTTCGGTCTTCAATGGCTAGATTCTGATCTTGTTTATCTCGTTTACCATTATTCATGATTTCCACCATTCTCACCATTTGAGATTCATGACCGATTTGAAGTGCTTTCACTTGCTCGGATAGATGCTAATTCTTTTCAGATAGCTCAGAGATTATGCTTTCGAATCCGTCAGAAATGCTTCCAGAGCTTGATCCAATATGATCAAATATGTCATCAATAGGTTCTTCATGATAACTTATTTCATTCTACTAAATTGCAAGGTTCTTTCTTTCAACCAATAATTTCTTCAGTTCTTCCTTGGCTTGTTTGTATTGCTCCACAAACGTCTGCATTTGTATCTTTTGATTCTCAATAGTCTTGTCAAGCTTATATCTCTCCATGACTTAGATCTTTTCCCTTCAGTGGTTAAACTGTTGAACAAGAGAACTAGGCTCTGATACCAATTTTTGGAATTAGGAGAGATAGGTACTGAGAGGGGAGGGGTGAATCAGTGCCTTCAAAAACTTTAGTTACAAAAACCTTTCTGATCTATTACTGAATACTATGATAACCGATCAAAATAACTTGAATTTAATTGCATAAATCAATCATCTAGTTAACTTAAGAAAGTAAACAATATGAGATCAATATGACAATCACATAACACAAGTATTTTGGTAATGCAGAAATCCTTGTTAGAAGGTAAAAGCTGCGATGGGGATGACACCCACAAATTCTTCACTACTACAGATAGAAAAGGTTTTCCTGTTAAGGCTACAAGTTTTAATCACTTCTGGTGATCTTACCCTGTTAGGAGTAACATATTAGATCAGCTAGATCTACCTAGTTATAGGATTTAACAACACTATATGAAGTGTTTACTCGGTTAAGAGATTTGTACAAAGACTATTAAGTCTACTCTGTTAAGAGATTTCACAAAAACTCTATCACAATTGTCAGAAATTAATAGGTAACTATCTGCTAATTGACAACTCAATTATCTAAAATAGATCTATAAGTTCTTATCAAAATATCACCTTATCTGTGATGGTTCTCTGCTCTATTCTACTCTGTAGCCTTGTCTAATTTTGCTCAATCTAAAAACCTCTGTACTCTTTTCTACTTGGTAAACTAATTGTCTTGAAGATAGGCAATTTATTCAAGTGCTCTGTGATTCATATATATCAGTTCAACAACCCCATAAAATGGTGTGAACATATACAATATACAGTGTTCTATTTTTTCCGCTTAAGCAAAAATTAAGTTACAAAGAAAAATCATAACCCTAAGATCTACGGTGCAAAATAACCTAGATCAACTAATACAAATAAGATAATCATTGCATTTAATGAATATCTTTTACAATAAATGCTCCTTGATCTTGGTAAACCATTTTATGATCTATTATAATCATTTTCATAGAATAATGTGCTATTTCTAATTACTATGCCATTTATTATGATCATCGGTAAACACTATATAATCTGCTTAGTGTACACTATGATGCTCGGTGTTTACTGACCGTCGGTGTCAGTGTCACTGGTGCTTGGTTAACTATGTGATGCTCGGTATAAGGCTTTACCAACTGCTTTGTCTTACTTCTAGTTTCTGACTGTCTCAGTGTAAATAACTGATCGACCTATTTACTATCCTTTGATACTAATGACAACCTAAAATGCTCAATAGAGATTAACATCAACAAACCATTTTCAATTTCTTTTGTGTACAGATTGCTATCAGTTGTTCCTTTAGCAAATCCCAACTTTAACAAATACTTATCTAGTCTTGCATACCAAGTTCTAGGTGCTTACTTTAGTCCATATAATGCTTTCTTTAGTTTACATACCATGTCTCCTTCTTGATTCAAAGGAAAACCTTCAGGCTGCTCAATGTAGACTTCTTCCAATTCTCCATTCAGAAATGCTGACTTCACATCCATCTGATACACTTTGAATTTCTTAAAAGCTGCATAGGCTGAAAACATTCTTACTGATTCAATTCTTGCTACTAGTGCAAAATTTTCTTCATAGTCAATTCCTTCTTGTTGTGAGTATCCCTTACATACCAATGTTGCTTTGTTTCTTACAACTTCTCCTTGTTCATTCATCTTGTTTCTGAATACCCATTTAGTTCCAATTACATTCTTGTCTTTAGGTCTAGGGACCAATTCCCATGTCTTGTTCTTTTCTATCTGATCTAGTTATTCTCTCATAGCACTAATCCAATGTTCATCTTCACAAGCTTCACTAGTAGATTTAGGTTCAATTTGAGAAATCAAACATAAATGTACCTTATTCTGAGTCAGAACTTCTCTGTCCAAACTTCCAATAACTTGTTCAATGAGATGATGTCTTGATAAATACCTGTTCGGTGTCATAGTCTCAGATCTTGCTTCAACTATAGATTCTTCTCTAGATTCCTCTCTGGTCTCTTCAGCATGACTCTCATTCAATAATCCACTATCAGTCTCATAGAATAATTTAGTAGTTTCAGTGTTAGGTTTAGGATGGGCTTCTTCATCAGATTCATAATCAAGCATTCTTTCCTAAAGTTTGAACTTTTCATCAACTTTAACATTTGCACTCTCAACAATAGTTTTATTTCTCTTATTATAACATCTATATGCTTTTCTCTTCAAAGAATATCCAAGAAAAATACCTTCATCACTTCTAGGATCAAAATTTCCAATATCATCATCTCTCTTTATATAACATTTGCTTCCAAAAATTCTAAAATACTTAACTGAGGGTGCATGTCCAAACCATAATTCATAAGGTGTCTTGTCTATGTTTACTCTGATTTGTACTCTATTCATTGTATATACTCTTGTATTCACTACTTCTCTCCAAAATGTCTTCGCTAAATCATACTCAAATAACATAGCTCTTGTTGCTTCAGTCACTGATCTGTTTCTTCTTTTTGCAGTACCATTTTGTTCAGGTGTTCTAGGGGCTGAAAATTGTCTCTTAATACCATTCACTTCACAAAAAGTGTTAAACTCTCTAGAAGTAAATTCACCACCTCTATCAAATCTCAAACATTTAATCTTCATTCCAAATTCATTCTCAACTTTGTTCTTAATGATCTTAAACTTATCAAATGCTTTAGATTTTTCTTCCTAAAATGCAATCCATATCATTCTTGTAAAATCATCAACAAGAATCATAAAATACCTTTCTCCATAGAATCCTCTAGTCCTGGTAGGACTGCTCAAGTCTATATGAACAATCTCCAACTTCTCTGCCGATGTGAACTTCTTACTAGGAAATGAACTTCTCCTCTGCTTAGCCATCACACATTCTTTGTAAATCATGTTAGTAGGCTTCATAATTTTAGGCAAATCCCTTACTACAAGTGTAGTACTCACTTTCACAATATTATCAAAGTTTATATGATAAAACCTTTTATGCCATAACCAACTATCATCAATCTTAGTAATCAAACACATCATATCAGTAGGATTCAACTGAAATACATTACCTCTAGTTCTAGATCTAGTTCCAATCAGATTTCCATCTTTATCCTTTATCACACAAGTTTTCTCAGTAAACCAAACTTGATATCCCTTATCAACTAACTATCCAACACTCAAAATATTATGTTTCAATCTATCCACAAAGTAAACATCATCAGTATTAGTCTTTCCATCAAGAGTAATAGATCCTATACCTTTAATCAAACAAGGTGCATTGTTACCAACTCTAACAAATCCTCCATCATAATTGTTAAAATTTATGAGCTTTTTCATATCTCCAGTCATATGATGTGAACAACCACTATCTATAATCCAATCAGCTTTCTTTTCAACTTGGGAAACTAAAGCTTTTTGTTCCTTAACATTAGTTTCAGAATTTTCTTCTTTAATTGCTACAAATCTTATTTCATCATTGTTCTTAGTATCACTTTCACTTAAAGTTCTTTCAATACTAGCTTCAAGGTCTTCATCATTAGCATAATAACATTCCTTAGATCTTCTAGGCTTGAAATTATTTCTGTACTTCTTAACTCTCTTAGGATATTTAGATGCAAAATGACCATATTCTTGACAAGTCTAACATTTAAAAATTTTCTTACCGTCTAGTTCTCTTTTCACAAGCAAGGCAATACCTTCTTCAATCTTCTTGTCTTCTTCATTTCTAGATCTGTTGCTGCCAGCATAATCTCTGCTCATACTGATGCTTCTTGACAATGTAGGGTGAACACTAAGAGCACTGAATGTTGTCTCCATTCTAGGTAAGTCTCCTAATAATCTCAGGTTCATCTCTGCTGCTTCCAATCTTCCAAGAAGAGTCTCTCTTGTAAAGTTCATAGTACAAGGTATAACTTGTTCAATCATCTATGTTGTATGCTTAAATATAGGAGTCAATGTCCTAAGAATTTTCCATATCACTTCATTCTCTATCTTTGTTCCTCCACAAGATTTTATCCCTGCAATAATTTTTGACATTCTACCAATATAGCTTCTAACAGATTCATATTCCAACATTCTTATATCTTCAAATGCACATATCCAATTATGTAATCTAACTATTTTTGCATGTTCATCACCTTTTAAAAGTAGAGTGCAAAGCTTTTCAAATTTCATGAGACTTTTTCAAACATTTTACTTGACTATATTCATTCTTCGGAAGTGCTATCAAAAGTGCTTCTCTTGCAAGTATGTTACACATGAATAGATCTCTCTCATCATTAGAGCATGTCTCAAGATCATCTTCTTCAATGATAGTCTTATCATTCTTTGTAGCCAACCAATAACCTAGTCCTAAACATAGTAGATGTGTCTTCATCTTTTCTTTCCAACTGTCAAAATTTACTACATCAAACTTAGGGCTTTCTGTCCTAAAATTTTCCATGGATCTCCTTAAGCTGTTAAACTTCTCTTTCAAGGACCTGTTGCTCTGATACCAATTGTTAGAAAGTAAATTCCACCGAGATAACTAAGAGGGGGGGTGAATCAATTATTAGATAATTATAACTTTTATCATCTTCAATAGCATTAAACCATATAAGCAATATAATTACCAACCATAGAAAGATATTCATACACAATTACACAATAACACAAGATATGTTGACTAGGGAACCTCTTGATCAAAGAGTAAACCCCAGTGGGAATGATGCCCATAAAAGATGCACTAATATGAGTATTCCTTGTGAAAGGATGGACTATATTAGGAGTCTTATGAAATAAATTCAATACATATGAATCCCTATTAGGAGATTTTGAATCCCTGTTAAAAGATTCTAACCCCGTTAAGAGTTATGGAAGATAGAAGGACCCATTGCCGAAACAGCTTCAGGGTAAGATCACTAAACTCACTGTCCAAATAATCTTTGCATTATTCAATAGAATAATATGTTACCTCTTCTCTAGATATGCCAAACCACACTCACTGCTACATTAGATCTCAATTTCAAATCTCTGTACTTCGCATGTGTTCCTTCACAATTTCACTTTCACATTTAGCTCTTTTCTTCACTTCATATTCATACACTACTATCCTTTTCTACTTAAAACAAGGAAAAAGCATTCCTTCCTTTATACCACACTCAAATAATTACAAATGAGTCGGCACACAATTACAAAATAAAAGTTTCCACACACTACACAAAAATTACATAAAACTGTCAGCTTCCAAATACAATAAATCTTCACTCGTGTGACTTTGAAGTTTGCGCTATCATCCACATAACTATCAATGTGTCTCTAACTTCCCTTTAACTGTGAAAAGCTAGATTCCATCCTGATTAGGAGATATCATCTAATTTCCAAAAACCACTACTCAGGAACACTGCCTGAATACTGCTTCCACCAAAATGATCATAACTTTCATGAATAAAAGAATTATTGTCTACGCTCTTAACCATAGACATATAACATATCCAAGAGTATATCCTCAACATCACATAGCTCCAACTACAATATACCATGTGTGCTAATCAAAACATTGTCTGCTTCTCTGCAAGTCTTCGGTAAAACACTATGTTGACATCAATGACAATCATAGTCATGAATGCAACAACAACTGCTACAAAATGGGTGCCAAACACTTTAGCATTCATTCCTAACAAATAGAAATAAGGGGGATCATCTCAGACATCTACAAATGGTAATGTAAAGGTTTCATGAAGAGAAGTTGGTAATCAATTTAGAAAAGAGTGAGTTCATGGAGCAAGGACTTGTATACTTGGGTTTTGTTAGCTCGGAAGGTAACTTGAAGATGGAGGGTTTTTCTATTTATGGCGTCCCAACATTCCATTATAAAATGGAGGGTTTTTGTAAGAAAGAGATATAGGTGGAAGAAGAGATATTTTTAATAGTTGGATTTTTATGGTTGTTGTTATTTCCATTTAATGAAAAGTTGCAAGTCATGTACTTAGTTGATTTTGAAGCTTTGTGATCTACCGTGTGCATACACCTAAAAATGGTCATTTAGACTATTAGCCCCTTTTGCTAAATCTTCAATTGCTTATTCTTGATCAAATCCTAGGTCTATCATTTTTTCAATTATTTTCTATGGGCTAACCATCTTATCCTAAGTTTTTATTTATTTAAAAGGAATATTTCCTCCTTTTTTAATAAATAAAAAGCCCCCACTTTTCCTCTTATCCTAAGTTGCACAAATAAAGCATTATTCTTATTTTATAAAAAGGGAAAAAAGCAATTTTTGTCTCATATGGACACAAAAGTCAACTCTTATTTTCTCATTGGAGGATATTTGTGCAAATGGATTGCTCCTCTTTTAAGCTCCATCATTGATTAAATATTTTTCCTCTTAATCTTTATGGTCCATTCCTTCTCATTTCTTATAAAAGGAGAGCTCTCTTCTTCATTTCTAGATCCTCAACTTTTTATGCTAACTTTATGCTGCAGGATTTCTAGGTCACTTTGGAGTTTTTGAAGATTTGGAGCATTCTTGCATTCTACATCTCATTCTTGCATTCTTATCTTAGCTTCATATTTATGCTTTCTTAGATTAGCTTCATTTCTATGCTCTAGATTAGCTCACATAGATTAATTAGCTTGGGTTGTAATACTTACATATTTCCTTTCATAGCTTAGCTTGCATTTCCATTTCTAGCATAGCATTGCATTGCATTTTCATTCTTGATTCTTGAGGATATTGGCATTCTTGCCCTTGTCTTCATTGAATCTCCCATTGCATGGTTTACTAGCAAGGTTATAGGCTAAATAGCTCTAGCTAAGAGCATTCTTAAAGACCCTTGCACTCCATGCCTAGGGAGCTATGGATCAATTTGTTAGACCTCATTCTTGAGTTTCTTTGCATGTAATGATCCATAGAAGTGCACCATTTTAGTGTGTACATTTTTGGTGCCCATCGTGGGGTAAGACAGCTCTGTTTTGTCCTTATTTTCTTGCATTTTCATTGCAAGTTTCAGCTTTTTTTTTTTTTTTTTTTTTTGTGATTTATGTACGCTATCTGTACTTCTGTGCATCACTATCGTAGAATCTCACATGAGGTTTCTCATTGTATCACATGAGGATCTATTGACGAAGCACTTTCTCATGCGGGCTAGTATTTTCTCGCGCAAGACTGTGTTTTCTCATGCGAGACTATGTTTTATCGCGCGGGACTGTGTTTTCTCATGCGGGCTTATGTTTTCTCATGCGGGCTTGTGATTTCTCACGTGTGGTTCTGTACTTTCTCGTGCAAGCTTCTATGTTTTCTCACGTGGTTTGGTACTGTCTCACATGAAATTATGTGATAGATAGAGACTAGAGTTTCAGATTTGTCAGTTTTGTTTGTTGTTTTCAGTTTTTCTAAATTTTTTGAAAATTTTAGCATTTTCAAATCCATGCCACTCTGGAAAATAGGCCCCCATTTTAAAGAAATTTTTGCAAATGGTATCGAAAATCAAAGTGTGATATATCGTTCAAAAGGTCTTTCCAAACCTAATCCAACCATGATGGTTGCATTTTCAAATTTTGTCATTTGATCAGTTATTTTTGCAGATTATCTAATTTTTTTGATGTGCTAATCATTGTGGAGCTAACAAGTTGTGCTTGTAGGTGCACTTGCTTGAAATTTTCCAAAAGAACACATGTCAAAGAGGGCTACTAATAGTTTTTGCAGGGCTGCCCTAAGCATAAAAACCAAATCAAGTGCCTATTTAATTGCTTTCTTTATTAAGTGTGGCATATACTAGTTGTTTCATTTCATAGGCACTTAATACCTTGTTGTAGGAATTTTGAGGTGGTAGGAGAGTATGCTCTTCACCCTTGTGGTGAAATAGAAATCTTGACCCATCTTGGGATTTTGAAAGCAAGGGGGTAATTAAATCTTTGCTTGGTGTGTTTGGGAGAAGTTTTTGAGATAGGGGAGTATGCTCTTCACCCTTGTGGTGAACCAAAAACCTTGAACCTCAAGAATTAATCCACTCTTTGTTTAGCTTAGGATCCTTTAGTGGGCCTGCTCTTGAGCAATCAAGAGGAATGACCCAAGTGGGGAAAACCTTGTCATCATTTTCCTTGGTGGTGAGTGATTCCAACTCACTATAATCTCAAGGCTATCGAGGACACAAAACCTTGGTAGACATAGTACTTATCTTCGCTTGATGTGAGTAACTTGTGGGATTGTGACCATGAGGAAAGCATTAAGCAAGAATGCTTAAGGTACTCTTGAGGCCACGAGGTCCTAGTCCTTTATGAGGAGCAAGAGGGGTGCTATGAACAGAAGCCCTTACTATGAACCATTAGATAGAGGCCACCTTATTTTAGCTGCTTAGCTTCTTGGTGCAAGGATTGATCCAAGTGGACTTACCCAGATCACCCCAAGACACTCACCATATGTGTTCCTTTGGTTGTGTTTTTGAAACTTCCATGACAATGCCAATATCTCTTGTGGGCAACCACTTGGTGTGAGGAAAGGGAGCATCAAGTTGTGGGCCACGTTGCTAAGTAATGAGCCTTGTCCTTCTAGGTAGTAATTTCTTGAATTGTCTTCGATTGTGCTATACCAGTGTAAACATCCTCAACATTCAAACAAACGGTAGCATTCATAAGGTTCTCTATTTTGATATCACACGTGCTTGTCTTGGCAAGGTTGCTTTTGCCCTTGTTTCAAGTGTTCTATGACATGTTTGATCCTATACTGTGTGTAAACCTATCTTTTATCTGCTATTACTACTTGTCAAACTGAGAAATTGCACTATCCAACATTCAAACTTGATCCAAATGCTTCAAAACTGAGACTTTTATGTTCACTGGTCAAAAAGTCATACAAATTTGTAATAGTATCACGTGCCTTACTAAGAAATATTGTGCGATAGTTCGTGCCTACTGTCTATCGCTTGCTTTGTCTAAAGTCTGTCACTCTGGTATATTGAGGTCTATCACCTAGTTTAAGGTGAAGTATCACCCGACTGAGAAGAATCACCCTATCTACCTGGAAAGTATCACCCAGAACCTTTTGTTGTCTTGTTCCTATTGCAATCTGGAGCTGCTAAACTTGCACTTTAACCTATCGTAGAATGTCTTTTTTTGTTCTTACCTAAAACTAGTTTGTTACCTACATGCTTAGATTTGTTCTAGACTGAAACAAATGAGCTAAAACTATTGGATTTGAGTTTAACAAATGCTACTCTTGATCACTTGTTGCATCATGGTTACCTCTCTAGCTACTTGCTTATTGAGCTTCTTGCTTGCTGCTCGGCTTTAGTCAATTGATTGTTGTAAGTGCTTGAGCACTTTTGATGTGCCATCTCTCTATTTTTCTACTTTGACAAGTGATCTTTATTATTTTTTCTTATCTCAATATCTGAGAAACTTTGTCTCATTCTATTAGTCAGCCAACATCTCTTTTCATGTTGGTTACAACTTGGTCTCAATTTGAGTAGGAGAGTCATCCTCCATTCAATTATACACAGTTACCTTCTCCAACTAGATGTTCCAAAGCACCCATTAGCAGCAATAGTTCTAGTTCTAACCAATCTGAGAATTCCAAGGCTACCCCGTGGTACAAAGGAGGTTTCCTCTTTTTCGCATTCAAGACTCCCAAAAACACAGACAGTGTCTCACTCACTTTGACTGAACAAGAAAAATTTCAATGCTTGCAAGAACACTTTGAACATGAGGATAACCAAGTGTGCTTAGACAAAGAACACAATCAACAAAGGATGGATGCTTCTAGGCGCATGGCTTATAGAGAGACATTTCATGAGCAACCTGAGACTAGTAATCATGAGCATAGACCTCTTTTTATCAATGGCAACAATGGCAACAACATGCCACCAAGATCTCCTCCAAGAACCACTTTTGGTATGCCTTCTTCACCTCCTAGACCTCCTCCCTCTCAACATGAGGCAGAGGCTGATGATGAGATTTCTAGTGAGGATCTTATGAGATTTGAACAAGATGTGGTCTCCCAATGCATGATGCATAAGCTTTTAGAGCATAATGGTGATCAATATTTTCAATATATGACTTCTAGAGGATACAAGCTTCCTCTCGGCTATGATGTCAGACAAATTGTCCAACAAAGAGTACCAACTAAATTGGAAGTCCTTCAAGAAGAACTACGTCAGACAAATCAATGCCTTACCCAAATGGCAATAGAAAGGGAGCCTCCAAAGGTCTCTTTCATAGAATCAATTTGTGCTCTTCCTTTTGATAAAAGTCTATACATGGTCCCATTCCCTAGGGATATTGAGGTTCCCAAATATGACAAGTATGATGGAAATGGTGATCCCCATGACCATGTGTGTCACTTTTATGCTCTTAGCATGGACTTCCTTCATGAAGACAAATTTCTTCTATGACAGTTCCCTCAAAGCTTAAGAGGCCAAGCTTTAGAATGGTTTGTGAAATTGACACCACCTCTTAAGACTTTTGATGAGTTGGCTCAATGATTTACCCAGCATTATTCTTACAACATCCAACAACCTGTCACCATGATAGATCTCGGTAATCTAAGACAACATCAAGGTGAACCATTTTCAACTTACTTACAACGTTGGAGGTCATTGTATTCTAGATATCCTTGTCCGCTACCTGAAAGAGAAAAGATTGACATTTTCATCAACACACTTGTGCCTGAGCTATTTTATGATCTAAGGAAGCAATTGTTCTCCTCTTTCAATGACATGGTTGAAAGTGCATATCAAATTGAGGATGTAGCTATAAGAAAAGGGGATATTGTTATTAATAAAGATGCTAAAGGCAATGGTAAAGACAAGAACAAACCTTGGAATAAAAACAAGTATGTTGTTAATGATGTGGTTGTTGATGATCCTAAAGTTAAAGAGCCCACTTTCAATCTCTCCAATGCTATCTATGTAGCAAAACAATAAGAAGCTGGCAACACTCACAATGCTCCTAAACCTCAATATGCAGATAAGCCTAAGAAGTCATTTCGAAAGCGAGTCTATTCCAAGTTGGCAGAATCTTACGATGTGATCCTTAAGACTTTGGTTGACAATGGATATCTTACGCTTCCTGATAAACTTGGTAACTGGGATCCGATAAATAAGCCAGATTGGTGGAGAGAGGATCATTACTGCCATTATCACAGAAACAAGGGACATCCCATAGATAATTGTTTTAGACTTAAGGATGATATTCAAGACCTCATTGATAACAACACAATCTCCACTGATGGCTTAACTAAAAATTCTAATCACATAGCTTTCAAAGATCCTCTACCTAAGCATGATAAGGGGGAAACCTCTCAAACACATAAGAAGAATCATGATGGAAAGATCAATTACATGTATCCTTCTAATACGCTTGTGATTAACATGGTAGAGCCTGTTGAGAGTGTTCTAATGATGAGGTCTCAAGATGATAATAAAGCCAATTATGGTAAGCCAAAGTTGGTCTTGCAAACACGTGATAGTTCATCTTCCTGAAGTGAGATATTGAATGCTATTACTAGGGGTCAAGCCAAGGTTGTCCTTAAAATTGTGCAAGATCCCAAGAAAGCTTTGCCTTCCAAACAAGTGGGTCCTTCAGCCACCCTTAGCTATGATCTTGTCCAACATTTGCAAAAGACACCAGCTCAAATATCTATCCTTGAGCTGCTTCGGTTATCCCCTTCGCATAGAGAGATTCTTGATGAGGCTCTACGTACAACACATGTTCCCAATGACATTGATCCAAATCAATTTTAGGCTATGGTCAACCATATTTCATCTCCACTATCTCTCTCCTTTTCTATAGAAGATGACATATCTATTGCTCACCCGCATAATCTAGCTTTACACATTGAAGTTCTAGTCTATAATACCCGAGTCCGCCGAGTCCTGATAGACAATGGTACAGGGTTAAATATTGTTTCTTTTAATGTCATACAACAATTGGGTTTGTCAAAATTTGCTATGGATTCTAAGAAGAAGATTACTATAAAAGCTTATGATGAAGTGGAAAGATCTTCCAAATGTCTTGTCACACTACCTATCCGAGTGGGTCCTGTCATGAAATATATTAGCTTCCAAGTATTGGACATCCCACTCACATATAACATTCTTTTGGGTCATCCTTGGATCCATGAAATGCAAGCTGTTCCTTCCACTTATCATCAGTGCATCAAAGTTCTGTACAATGGCACTAAAGTTGTGATTCCTAGAGACCATACTATTGCTATTAATGCTCTTGCTGCTGCTGAAAAATTTGTTCCTCACAATGAACCTTTTGTTGATCCTAGTACGTCTTTAGTTGCTGCTGAGAAATCACTTAAGATGATGAGCCTTGGTATGGGTGAATATATGCTATATTCCTTTGCTTCTATACCTATTTCTCCTCGGTCATATGGGAAACCTTCTGATAACATGAAGCCTTCCACTTCTGCTATGGTGATCTTTGATACTTTTTTTCCTTCATCCATTCCTTTAGAAGTAGAAAGAGAAGAACAAGCTATTCAAGAGTGGATCTATAGAGAAGATGAGGGTAGATTTTCCCTCCTTGATAATTCCAGAAATACTCCCATTCAGTAATTCAGACACAGATACAGATGAGTCACCACTGTACACTATGGTTCAAATGGGAGATGATCTTCCTTCTACCTCACTTCTTTGGGGAGAGGAGTGTATATCTACTGATGCTATGGCTAAGGCCTCTATGTCTAGAACCTATGTGCTTAAAGAATCATTGCACTATGATAGACAACATCACAACATTGCACGGTTACTACAAAGAGGTGATCTATCACATAATGACATGAGTATCTCTACTTCTCGGCATCTTAAGCCTCTTCCAGAAGGTTTTTCCATGATAGATATGGATGTTGATGTACTTCATACCTCTTGCAACCCACCCAAAGTAGTTGATGAGTCTCATGTCGAGTCTGATGAGTTTGTTCCACGTATTGCTTTAGTGGATCACACTGGTCCTTCTAAGACAAGTCTAGATCTTAACACTTTTGGAGCTTACCCTATAGGCTTGATCTCTCTTGTCACTAGAGATGACACCCCTCGCATAAATGTTATTGAACCAATCACTTCATTTCATCTCGCATCAACACCTGTTACTTTTTCCACCAGCGAACTAGCCACAAAAAAATATTGAATCAGAAATCAAACATCACAGTCATCAAGTCAAAAGAAAAGATCAATGGTTGGATGGAAAAAACCACATTGTGGCGGTATCTGCACCTAAGAAAAGTAAAACTAAAAATTTGCTCAAAAATAATGATTCTCAAATAAAAGATGACAAGCTGATTCTCTACAAAAAAATGGTGCACTACTTCAAGCATGATCTCATATATGGTATACTTCAGCCCATTCATAAAGTTTAGAACAAAGTTGCTAATGGCTTGGTTACTTCAACATCCATCTTACAAATGAAAAAGCATAAATTTCACTTCAAGTTCCTGGTGGACAAATTATGCTATCCTGCTCACAAACTCTACAATCCTACCATCTTTTCATGTCTTCCACCTCATATTCTTCATGACAATCCACCACGCCATTCCTTCCACCATCCCTTACACTTTGCCTTTATCTCTGGTGACTTGTATAGGAAGGGTCTAGATGGAACTCTCCTTAAGTGTCTAGAAATAGAGGAGTCAGGAAAAGTGCTAGCTGAAATCCATGATGGCATATGTGGATCACATTCTAATGATCCTCCACTAGGTCAGACATTTCTTAGGGCTGGCTATTATTAGTCGAATTGGTTGAGACCTCCTATCATCACAGCTATAGCATTTGGGCCTAGGGCCTATCAGTTCTCTACATCAGAGGAAGCAGATTCTTGATGCCCATTTCTATCTGGGGCATTCTTTGTACATACTTTATGATCCTGAAAAAAACTCCAAAAAAAATTCATATATGATGCTGAAAAAAAATAAAAAAAATAAAAAAAATAAAAATAAAAAATAGAAAAAGTGCTTTGGTGAAAACTTGGAAATAGGCGCCTTGGTAGCAAAAATACAAAAAAATTATAAAAAGTCTTGACAAAATTGCAATAAATCTATCAAGTGGTGAAAACTTGGAAACAGGCACTGCTTGAGACCCTCTGCACCTATGTCTATCAGTCTTGCATGGCACTCATTCGCTCCACTTCTCGCTTTGCCTCTCCTAGCCTGGAATTGACTCTTTTCTTAGCCTAGGGGGCATACATTTTTTTAAGCTTATCTTGGGTCTCTTTGTGCATCTGGGTTTCTTAGGCACCTCGCAAATGGTGTTTTTCAATACCACCCCAATTGTGTTTTTCAACACTTACCCTTGTGTCAAGTGTTTCTTAACACTTATCAGATATCCTACCTACAGTCTAGATGATGCAATATTTCTCACTGGCAAATGTGATACTCAAAGTTTGACTCTATGACCTACACACACGCACTTAAACATTTGACTCGCTGAGACTTGCTTGGCTTTATTTCTTTGTGTGCTGTCTATGATGCTTTCTTTGCTGAGTGTTCTCCCCCTATGATCATTTTCGATGATGCATAGCTAGAAGACTGAGGGAATGAGAACATGTTTTATTGCTTTTTCTGCTTGTGGGTATATTTTGTTGGTCCTAACTCTCATGAGCATTTATGCTGGTCTTACTTGACACTATGGACCTACAAGGTATTATCCTTGATTGTTTCACAAGTGCATGCTTCTAGTTATCCTAACTTTCATGTGTCTTGATACAAGCATAATCTTGCTATATCAAACTTAGGTGAGCTCACTGCACTAGTCATCTTGACCTACATGTCTTTGATGCCTAAGTGGGATTTCCACATTTCTATCTGATATAGATCATATTTAGATCCACATAGTTATGCTAGTGTGCATTGTATGATCTTCTGACACTACCAATAATGCTCGATGATGATAATTAGATGTCTATTGGCTTCATAACCTTGCAAGTAAACCACTTTTCATGTAGCTTGCATTCTTAGGTTCATGTTATTTTAGTTTTGCATCTTGCATATGGAGAGAGCTCTCCTTTTCATCTTACGTGGACTTGTTAATCAACGGAACTCCCCTTTCGCTTCTTCCCGATCATGTCTTTCACTTCTGGTCTTTCATATCACATCATTTTCTCTTCATTTCAGGATCAAAACTAAAATCTAAGTTCACCTTGATCATCTTTTTCCTTCTTCTGTGCAGTTGGCTACCCTTTTGAGGCCTGATCCTTTGATCTTCGCTGGGACATTCTTCACCTCTTCATCTCCATCTCTTTCAAACTTCTAGTCTTTCATTCACTTTCACATCCCAAGTTCAAATTCTCCCCTCTTCATGGTGTTTACGGGTTGAGGGACTGATAGGTTCGTGCCTCATGTCCCATGTGTGGGGCATACCCTCACTACTTGATGGTTATTCTGTTCTCTTTCTTCGATTATGATTTCTAGTGATTTGATCATGTCTCTCTTGCTTCTGCTTTCCCTCTACCTAGATTTCACTTTCAATCCTGAGGGGGCAGACACATCATATCTTATTGGCTATCTCTTTCCTAAGTGTTCAGTACTATCACTACCAGGTTGACCATGTAGGATTTGCTATTTTTTTGCACTCCATTCTTTGGAGTCAGAACGCTATTGGTTGCCTTCTTGGCTATCTCTTGCTTTCTTGGCTGATCTGAATTGCTTTTTGATCCCAAATCGATCTCACATTTCAACTTCATTCTTTGACTACTTGTGTTCCCAGATTGATCACACATTAGTCAAAGAGGGGCAAATGTATACACCTAAAAATGGTCATCTAGACTATTAGCCCCTTTTGCTAAATCTTCAATTACTTATTCTTGATCAAATCCCAGCTCTATCATTTTTTTGATTATTTTCTATGGGCTAACCATCTTATCCTAAGTTTTTATTTATTTAAAATGAATATTTCCTCCCTTTTTAATAAATAAAAAGCCCCCACTTTTCCTCTTATCCTAAGTTGCACAAATAAAGCATTATTCTTATTTTATAAAAAGGGAAAAAAGCACTTTTTGTCTCATATGGACACAAAAATCAACTCTTATTTTCTCATTGGAGGATATTTGTGCACATGGATTGCTCCTCTTTTAAGCTCCATCATTAATTAAATCTTTTGCCTCTTAATCTCTATGGTCCATTCCTTCTCATTTCTTATAAAAGGAGAGCTCTCTTCTTCATTTCTAGATCCTCAACTTTTTATGCTAACTTTATGCTACAGGATTTCTAGGTCACTTTGGAGTTTTTGAAGATTTGGAGCATTCTTGCATTCTACATCTCATTCTTGCATTCTTATCTTAGCTTCATATTTATGCTTTCTTAGATTAGCTTCATTTCTATGCTCTAGATTAGCTCACATAGATTAATTAGCTTGGGTTGTAATACTTACATATTTCCTTTCATAGCTTAGCTTGCATTTCCATTTCTAGCATAGCATTGCATTTCATTTTCATTCTTGATTCTTGAGGATATTGGCATTCTTGCCCTTGTCTTCATTGAATCTCCCATTGCATGGTTTACTAGCAAGGTTATAGGCTAAATAGCTCTAGCTGAGAGCATTCTTAAAAACCCTTACACTCCATGCCTAGGGAGCTATGGATAGATTTTTGAGACCTCATTCTTGAGTTTCTTTGCATGCAATGATCCATAGAAGTGCACCATTTTAGTGTGTACACCATGCATGTTAGTAGTTTAATTCCTTTTGCTTCTATGGAAAGTTGTAATTTCAGTACCAATTCTAGGTTGTAAATATTGAATGGCTCCTCGAGGTTCTTGAATCCATGATGAAAGTCATGTGCCTAGATGGAACTTGAGAGGAGCCATTGTCCATAGTTCTCTTTATTTTATTTTTGGTAGGAGAGGCAATAGGTTTGAATCTGGAGACCTTACCCTAGGCAAGCTCGGTGATAGTCCAGTTATGGTAAGTAAGCTAGGATGATGTTTTAAGGGCATTAGTAGAATGAGGAGAGTGAATATATCTATGTAGATTCAGTGAGGGAAGAAGTTAACTTGTCGGTGAGCACTAGGTCTGGAAGAGGAAGTGAGTTCTTAGTGGCTCATTTTGGTATAGGGTGGTGAATGACCTAAGAGATCTATAGGAAGGGTCTCTAAGAAGAGTTAGGCTGATTCTATAGTAGCACTTTGACCTCGGTCTCTCATCAGAGCACCAAAGTATAAAGAAAAGTGAATGTCAAGCACCAGAGATATCAAATGTTGAGCAAGCTAGAATTGATATATTTATTTATTATGGCAAAAACACTTAGGTAAACCATTTTGTCTGACATTCATATTTCATTTATTATTTTTTGAGGAAATCAAAAAGGTGATTATCCTCTTGTATTATAATCATTAATCCCTATGTAATACATGGAACTAGTCAGAAATAGGGAAAGGTTAAGAGACAAAAAGAGGCAATCTAGATCGTAGATCTTAAATCTTAGAGAAAGTTAATTGTCTATTATAAGATGTGATCTGAACGCTAAAATAGTATGTATGAGAGAGAGAGAGAGAATAGTAATTGTCATGAGAAGAAGAGTATGAAGGAGATCTCATACTTTTAGAACAAAGAAGTATTTTGATGATCAAGGATAGAGTTTAGTGATCGAGCAGAGCAGAGTAAAGTAGTGAAGGACACAATTGAGACATATTTGATAGAAGAGATCAAATCTATAATATAAGAAGGAGATCTATAATCAACATCATAGTGCAAACTAAAGGATTAGGTACTAAGTCATTTTAATAGGTGTATCAAGGTAAATCTCTTAACAGAGTGGTTTTTACAAACCTTAGTAAAAATCTTAACCGAGTGCTTACTTAGTTGTAAGTCTTAAATCCTTTTGCAAGGTAGATTGTATAAGTCTCAAAGCTCTTAACACGGCAGACCCCTCATAGGGTAGATCATATTTTGTGATCAAACTTGTAGCCCTTATAGGAAAACCTTATACTACAATAGTGAAGATTTGTGGGTGTCATCCCCACCCCAATTTTACTGTTTAAGGGTTTCTAGATAACCAAAATCATTGTGTTATGTTTATTTTCATGAGTGATGTTTAGCTTATTAGATCTGTTACACCATTGAGTTTTATGCTAATGCTATGAAAGTTTTCATTTATGTCAAAATGGATAAATAAGTGATATTTGATTCACCCCCCCCCTCTTAGTATCATATTTTTCCAATAGATTTCCAACAATTGGTATTAGAGCTAGGTCTCGTAAAGAATTCTAACCACTTGTGAGATAAAGATCTTGAGATGGAGATTTATAAGTTGGGAAAAATCATAGAGAATCAAAAGATTGGCATTCAAATCACATTACAACAACTTGACACAACCAGAGGAAAACTAAAGAAATCTTTAAGCAGAAAAAGAGAGATAAATATTCAACAAAATGAAACACAATATCAAGAAGAGGATACTACTAGACTATTTGATAGTGGCAACTCTGGAGAAAGTGATGGTGCAGGAGCACCTAGGCTAACCTCCTAGTCTTGAAATGTTTTGGCTTGTAACTGAACTTAGCCAAGTTAGTGAGTGTGTTTATCTTGGACCTTAGAAGGTCTTGCAAGTGTGTGACTAGGTGGATTGATAGTTAGTATCAAATCCAACCTAGTTTAGTTAGGTTCCTTTATTGCTAAATTTTGGCTTGCTTAGGGAAATGAGTCTAAATGTGTCCTAAACCTTGGCATAGTAAATAAGATGCCTTATTAGGCTTAAATGAGGTTAGTTCTTTTAACTAAGTGGTATAGAGGCCCTATAATATAGGTGTCTCCATTATTGCAAAAGATGCCAAAAAGTTGTCATGACAACATTTGCAATTTTGTGCAAATGTTTCATGCAACTCGAACACATAGGATCCCCTCCATTATAGGAGTGGGAAATGAATGAAAAAGCCTAAAAATATGGAAGAATTATCTTATGATATCAAATGGCTCATATTTCAAGGTAGATGTGAATGTAAGGAAGTTTTTGAATTGAATATAAGCTCTGCAATTCTAGTTTTAGGAGATACCCGAGCATTTTTTAGTAACAGTGTAAACTAATGGATTGAAATATTTGAATTAGTTTTAGATATATGTTGATAGGTTATTTGTAATACTTTCTCATTCTTTGTGTAGGTACTTTAGAGGTAGTTTAGTGGCATTAATAAATTGTTTTATAACTAGGGAGTCTACAGTCCAGTATTAGAGTAGGTTGTGTTTCCATGGCTCCCCCATGAAATCTAACTATGGGATCTTCCTAATGTTGGATGAATGTTTTAGGGGAGCCAATGTATAGTAGGTATGTGAAGGTAGGAGTTTGGAGGAGTCAAGATTCAAATTTTAAAGTAATGCCCTAAGCGAGACTGGTATGCTCGGTTAGAGGTGTGATAGTGAAGAAATGAGTGTTTGCATGAAGGGGAAAGGAAGAATGTACGGACCAAGAATGGTTCCTAGTAGCATATGAATTTTTCAATGCTTTTTGGTGATATTGAATGTTGATCAATCCTTTTTATAGGGTTCCAAGCAATAAATCAGTAAAGTCCTAGAAATTAGGCCTATTAGCCCTATTAGCCCTACTTTGTAGGAAGCCTATGTACGGAGGCAATAGAACCCTATAACCTCCTGAATCTATTGTAATTTCCAAAAGGGTACTCAAATGTAAAGTTTTTTTTGCAAGTTATTTGGATGTATTTGAGAAGAAATTGAGAAAAGACCCTGCAAAGGGCTACAAGAAAACTAGGCCAAATTAGGCCTCTATAAGGCTAACCCTTGAACCCGATTGAAAAGGGCTTTGAGATCATCATAATGGATTAAAATGGAAACAAAATGAATTTTTTCAAGAATTATGGTACCCCTAAAACCACTATGGCAGTGTGTGAGAGAAAGACACTTAGATCCTTCTAGGTGTTTGAAAGCATTGTGACAAAACTAAAAGATATTTGTCCTTCAAGGCCAAGCACAAGGGTAGGAAATTTTAAGATAGAGTTCAAGGAGTCTTAAGGACATCACTTAAGAACAAAGAGATCCTAGGAGTGAGTAGGATCTAAGAAGATAGGATTAATTGAGTCCTATAGAAGTTTGTTTGAGCACCCCTTGGAGAACATCTATCAGATTGGTATCAGAGCTAGGTTTGATCAGGCTTGTGGTTAATGTTTCAACCTACTAAGTCTATAGGAGATAATACAATGGTGACTAATGCTGAGTTAGAAAAGAAAGTGGAAGACTAGGAAGAGGAAAATATGTTATTGAGGGAAAGATTGGAGAAATTGGAACTAAAGGTAGAAGAAGTAGATGAGAAGGTTGAGGAAGCCAAAGAAAAAGTAGAGGGGAAACAAAAGGAGATCCTTTTGGAGGATGAAATCCCTAAACTAGATCCAGTTGTAGCTGAAGATCCATTCTTGAAGGCATTAAAAGCCTTGAGTGGGAAAGCACTAGAAGGCATTCCAAGATTCAATGGGAAGATGGAACCAGAGGTAGTCCTAGATTGGATAGAAGGACTAGAGAACCACTTTGAGTGTGATGACATCATCAAGGCTCAAAAGGTGAAAGTGGCTAAAGGAAGATTGAGAGGTTCTGCACTCACTTGGTGGAAATTTATCCAATATGAGAGGGTGAAAGAAGACAAGAATCCAATTGCTACATGGAAGGAAATGGTATCCAAAATCAGGGATGCATATGTGCTAGAGGATTATGAAATACAACTCCATAAGAAAAGACAAGGTCTTAGGAAAAAGGACTTGGATGTGAACTCTGATACTGAAAAGTTCCAAAGACTTTGCATGAGGTCTCGAGTTGCATAGGATGAAAAGTTAAAGGTAGTAAGATACCTTAATGGACTTAAGTCAAATATTTAGGATGAGATGAGTCTCTTAACTCTAGATACTATACAAAAATGTCACCAGCTTTCTATCAAGGTAGAGGAGAAGTTAAGGAAGAAACAAGACTCTAGCACTTCAAGATGCAAAGGTAGAGGAAGAGATAGTAGAGGAAAAAGAAGTGGATATGGTGGAAGGAGTTCAAAGCCAATAACTCAAGGAGAAGTTAAATATACTAAATAACAAGAAGGAGGCTCTAGTAAAGGCAATAGGGAAAGAAGCTCTAATTATAGAGGAAGAAGTGGTGGACAAGGTAGAGGCAACTATTTTTCCAACATAAAGTATTATCATTGTAACCAAATGGGACACCCTACTTATAGTGTCTAGAGAAGGGTAGTAATTCTCAAGGAGGTGACAAGAGAGTTAGTTTTATTCAAGAAGAGAAAAATATAGGAGTCAAACCCCTTGAGGTACCCCTAGCATTAGAGCAAGGTGAGAACTTCATGATGAAGAGAACACTGATTAAAGAACTAGTCAAGGAAGAACCAAGTCAGAGGAGGTCCCTATTTAGAATCAAGTGCAAGATGATGGGTAAAGTGTGTAGAGTCATCATAGACTTAGGATCTACTAATAACATAGTGTCAAAGGAGGAAGTTAGCAAGTTGAAGATGAAGAAAATACTCCACACTAGTCCTTACAAGGTGTATCATCTTAAAATGGAAGCACTTCCATGTTAAGAGCATTTATCCCTTTGAGTAAGTGGTTTGGGGTCATGTTAAGCATCTTGATTGGGTCTTTGCATGTATTTGGCTCTCTCGCTGCTTTCCACTTCTTCCTTGCACTTGATTTCTTCATTCTAGGTGAAATTAGGGTTAGGATCCCAAGGATTCTCCTTAATTTCCCTCGTCCATGGCTCTATTTTCTAGGTAGGATTTAGTAATAGGTCCTCCTATTCTTCATCACTATCATCATAGGATTTTATGTCTATCCCTGACATTTTGTCCCTATCTGATATCATTTCTAGGTTTTTGGGCATCCTTGGGACCTCCTAACTTGGTTATGAGCAAAACTGGGACCAGGGTCAAATTCGATCTCGAACCTAACTAGGTCAGGATTGAGCTTGAACCTAACTAGGTTAGGTACAAGCTCAGACTTGACCTGGTCAGGTCCAACCTCAATTTTGCCCCCTTCTACAAATTTTCAAATTCCTTGATTTTTGAGCTTCGGGCTTTCAGGATATTTGTTTTCCTACCTCTGGGTCAGCCATTTTGGGTTTTGGGATGGTAAATCCTTCAATTTCATTTAATCTAGGTATATTTTCTAAAGGTTAGGACCTAATTGGGATTTAATTCTCCAAGGTGGCCCCTGTAGAGGATTGTGCCCTAGTTCACTATAAAAGGAGGCCTTCCTCTCTCATTTTCCCCATCTCATTCATGCATCATCTAAACTCAAGCAATCAAGATTTCAGGCACTCTCAAGCAAGGTAATCAAGCAAACATCCATTTAAGAATTCAATTCCTCTTCTCTATCCAAGTTCTCCATTCAAGATCAAGGATTCAAGCATTCAAGACATTGAAGGGATTTGGTTCAAGCATTCAAGATCCATCATTCAAACCCTAGATCTAGCCATCATGATGGTGTGATCTTCCTTCAAGATCCTTTTGTTCATCTTCAAGATCCATTTCATTCTTCCCTTGAGGTGGATTCCAAGCATACAATCATGGAGGTTTGATTTACATTTGTTGATGTTATGTTCAAGCTTTCATATCAACATACTTGATTACATTTCAAATACAATTACATTATCTATTAAATTGCATAGCTTCATTGTTAGATCTACTTCTACTACTTGCTAGCATTCCTATTCCAATTTAAATTTCAATATTAAGGTTGATTACAAATTGGGGTTTGACCAAGGCAAACCCCCCTCCCCCCCAAAAAAAAACCCTCTTTTTCTTATAGGTATAGGTGCAGAGTTTTGGATCTGAGAGTGAATTTGGATACCCTTTTCGGAAAACTTCCAGGATATGCGAACAGAATCAAAATTGGACTTCAAATAAAGAATGTAGTATTTGACCTTTTATGAGGGTCAAGGTCGACCTGAGCTCATCTTGGAGAAAGATTTCTGGGTTTTCTCTGTCTCAACATTTCCAGTCCAGAAAAGGTTGCAGAATCTTCTAAAAGTGCACACAGACATCAGAATTTGACATTTTCTAGATTTTCCCTAATTCAAGGTTAGTATTTGTATTTCAATTATTCTATATTCTAAGCACAATTCAATTATGGGGAAATATTGGATTTACTCTCTCTCTCTCTTCCATATTCTCCATTAATTGATTCAATTCTACATTAGCCTTTTGGTTGATCAATTTGGATCTCTTCTTTGGGAATTTGGGTTTTGAGAATAGATCTCATATTCCCCCCCTTTTACATTTGAATGAGGTTGAATCCACTTTAACATCATTCATTTTGGTGAACTTGATGTACTTACTCTCCATTTCTTTTGTGGAATTAGATGCCCTATTGTGTTAGATTTTAGATCCTTTTTTACCTCTAGTTTATGCTCTTTCATTATAAATTCAAAAATACAAAAAAATCTATATATTCAACAAAATACAAAAACATTTATTGCATTCACTATGAAGATTGTTAAGATTTTTTGGTGTGTGGTTATGATCTTTATTACTCTTCTTTTACCATCTCTTTATCATACCTATGATGTTTAGGAAAGTATCATTCACTTCATTATGTTGATGACCCTTCACTTTGCTCTTGCTTATGCTTTTGTCAAGTTGACCGACACTAGTCTACCTACATTTAAAACTTTTGTTAGGGATTTATGTGGTAGCCTTATTCATCTCTTGGATTATGTGAATAATTTGGTAGATGATACACCATCTCCTACTCTTCCTAATCCTATCAATCCTAATCCTAATCCTATCAATCCTAATCTTCTTAATATGATACCTAATTCTTCATCTTCTCATCCTCACTCTTCTTGTACTTATGATGGGATTCAAGCTATCATTCAGGATGCAGATGTGCAAGACTTCTTTGCTTTACCTTCTCCTTTGATTCATGATGATATTAAAGGAAAGGGTAAAGAAACTTCTTCAAAACCTATTATCCCACCTTATACGACCTTTACTCATGAACATGATAAACAATCACCTCCTGTAGATGTTTTACATAATATGTATACTACTAGATATAATATGGTGACTAAACAAGGTTATAAAGGTTTAGGGCTAGGAGTTAATGAGCATGGTATTAAGTTTCTAGTTCAGATACCCCCTAAACTAGATATGTGTGGTGTTGGATGTTCCAAATCTTTAGTCAAGTTAAGTGGTGTTGATCTTCATCCTCCTCTTCACATTCTTTTCTCTACACCTATATTAGATAACCCTAATACTCATCAAGAAGTTCCTAAGAAGGCATATGTTGAGCTAATGAATTCCAAGAAAGAAATCTTTCAGCCTATGCCGATAGATGCTTTAAACAAATATAAATTTCCTTTTCATTATAGTAACAAACATTTACTTGTTGATTGTAAACATTTCAAGTTATATGTTAGAGAAAGAGCTGCTTTAGGAATTATATCTCACTCTTGTGCAATTTTACAATTCCTTCATAATTTTGATATAGGGGATTCCCCTCTGTTAGATATAATGTAAATCTTATTCCCCTCTTGTCTCATGACTGGGGGGAAAGATGTGTATTTTCATCCGGTCTCTTAAGATCCATTAGGTCTTTTATTGAGACTTACTTGGTATTCTTTCTTTCTTATTTTTCTATGGCTTTGCATCCTATTTTCTTTTCAAGATATCTTTTCTAAGACATTTTTTTTGTGAAGGTATCCCTTGTCTCTATCTCTGGGGGACAAGGTACCTCTTTCTTTCTCTTTGTCTATGGAGCTTCTTTCCTTAGCTTAGTGGTATTTGTTTATATTGCAATATTATTTCAACATATTGATAGATGTTTTGACTATGGATAACTTTCTTATATGAGAAGTTGTTGTCCTAGGTCATCACTTCTTCTCTATTTTGCAAATTATGTTCTTTATAAACTCTCATCTTGGATTTGATGTTAGAGTTGTTTCCCTCATTCAAGGATTCCTCTTCCTCTTCTTTGCAGGGGGTTTGATGATTGAATCTTTGCTCCCACCTATTGAAAGTTGATATTTTATCTAAAGCACTCCTCTTTGGTGGGGGTCTTGTTGATAAGATCTCTTTCATTTGAGGATCCTTTTTCCATAAGTGACATATCCTTTTCATGATTATCTATCCTCTTGGATGTAGGGGTCAATATCCTTCACTAAGAATATGGTATACATTGTTGCTAAAATAGGATATCTCCTTGCTTTGTGAAGTAGGTATCCTCTTCCATCTTTGTTCCTACATTTGGGGGGCAAGGATGCCATTATTTTTTGTCTTTCTGGGATTCACCTCTTTCCTTGGGTAAGCAATATATATCTATTATGTGACATCCAATCATACATGAAAATTATGGTTTGCATTAAGGATCTATGTCCTTGATAGTAACCTCTTTGGTTGTTTGACATTGGGTTTCCATGGTTGATATATCTCTCACCTTGGAAACTGAATAGTGTGCTATCTCTCACAAGGGTTACTTTTTATTCACTTCTTGCATGATATCTGTTTACATTTGTTTCTTCCATGGCCTCATAAGAGCTATGACCTTCTTGGCTTGGATTGGATGTTGTTTGTGGATATTGTCTTGATGTTGAAGAAAGACTTTATCCTTGTTCTTTTCTTTCCTTAAAATTTCAAAATGGTACATTTTTTCCATATTAAGGAGGGGGGCATATATGGGCCCTCCCTTGTACTATAGTTTTTTTATTTTTACATGCTAAATCTTGGAAGGTAATGCACATAAGTTTCTAAATCTTGAAAAGACATGATGCTAAATCTTCCGAAGGTAATGCACATAAGTTGCTAAATCCTGAGGAAACATGCATTTTTCAAATTTTTCAATATGCTAAATCCTAGAAGGTAACACACATAAGTTGCTAAACCCTAAAGGGAAACACATTTCGAGTTTCAAATATGATAAATCTTGGAAGGTAATGGACATAAGTTGTTAAATCCTAAAAAGACACTCACCTATATGCTAAATATTCTAATGGTAACACACATAAGTTGCTAAATCCTAGGATACAAACATTTCATATTCATAGTGATACAAGAAGGTGGATCTATGGGTATTCCAAAAGCCATCAAAAGATGCATTACAATTACAAGCACAGTTTATGGGTGAACCTATTGGGCTCTCCCTCCAGGGTGATTCATAGCAAGGTGGACATCTTACTAGGTGAGGTAATAACTCTTTTCCCTTTTTGTCTTTTCGCTTTCATGCTAGTAGGACTGGATCATGAAGCTATGTTATTTATAGTGTTTTTGTTGTCTTTCCTATGTAATCATTTGTGCTTTTATGATAGTTTTCCAAATATGATATTAGTATGAGAAATATTTCTTAGCAAGGTTTCTTATGCTAATTGATTTAGGTTGTTTAGTACTAACCCTTGTTCTTTTGGCACCCTCGTGTGTGTATGTTGAGTTAGAATCCTTAGTCTAGGGCCTTGTGTCCTTAGCTAAGTGTTATTTTATCTCTTTGTGAATCCACTTGGATCTTCTTTTTCTTCTCCTTTACCAAGAGTTTGCATCGAGTCCATACTCTTGCTAAAGTGGGGGCTTAATGTATCATCTTAAAATGGAAGCACTTCCATGTTAAGAGCATTTATCCCTCTAAGAAAGTGGTTTGGGGTCATGTTAAGTGTCTTGATTGGGTATTTTCATGTATTTAGCTTTCTCCCCACTTTCCACTTCTTCCTTGCACTTGATTTATTCATTCTAGGTGAAATTAGGGTTAGGATCCCAAGGATTCTCCTTAATTTCCCTCTTCCATGGCTCTATTTTCTAAGTAGGATTCATTAATAGGTCCTCCTAGTCTTCATCACTATCATCATAGGATTTTATGTCTATCCCTGTCTGATATCATTTCTAGGTTTCTAGGCATCCCCGGGACATCCTAGCTTGGTTCTGAGAAAAATTGGGACTAGGGTTAGATTCAACCTCAAACCTAACTAGGTTAGGATCAAGCTCAAACCTGACTAGGTTAGGTATGAGCTTGGACTTGACTTGGTCAGGTCCAACCTCAATTTTTCCCCCTTCTGCAAATTTTCAAATTCCTTGATTTCTGGGCTTCGAGCTTTCGGGATATTTGTTTTCTCACCTCCGAGTCGGCCATTTCAGGTTTTAGGATGGTAAATCCTTCAATTGCATTTGATCTAGTTATATTTTCTAAAGGTTAGGACCTAATTGGGATTTAATTCTCCAAGGTGGCCCCTGTAGAGGATTGTGCCCTAGTTCACTATAAAAGGAGGCCTTCCTCTCTCATTTTCCCCATCTCATTCACGCATCATCTACACTCAAGCAATCATGATTTCAAGCACCCTCAAGAAAGGTGATCAAGAAAACATCCATTCAATCATTCAAGTCCTCATCTCCATCCAATTTCTCCATTGAAGATCAAGGATTCAAGCATTCAAGATCCATCATTCAAACCCTAGATCTAGCCATCATGATGGTGTGATCTTCCTTCAAGATCCTTTTGTTCATCTTCAAGATCCATTTAATTCTTCCCTTAAGGTGGATTCCAAGCATACAATCATGGAGGTTTGATTTACATTTGTTGATGTTATGTTCAAGCTTTCATATCAACATACTTGATTACATTTCAAATACAATTACATTATCTATTAAATTGCATAGCTTCATTGTTAGATCTACTTCTACTACTTGCTAGCATTCCTATTCCAATTTCAATTTCAATATTAAGTTTGATTCCAAACTGGGGTTTGACCAAGGCAAACCCCCCACAAACAAACAAAAACCCTCTTTTTCTTGTAGGTACAGGTGCAGAGATTTAGATCTCAGAGTGAATTTGGATACCCTTTTCGGCAAACTTCTAGGATTTGTGAACTGAATCAGAATTGGACTTCAAATAAAGAATGTAGTATTTGACCTTTTATGAGGGTCAAGGTCGACTTGAGCTCATCTTGGAGAAATATTTATGGGTTTTCTCTATCTCGGCATTTCCAGTCCAAAAAAGGTTGCAGAATCTTCTGAAAGTGCACACAGACATCAGAATTTGACATTTTCTAGATCTGCACTAATTCAAGGTTAGTATTTGTATTTCAATTATTCTATATTCTAAGAACAATTCAATTATAGGGAAATATTGGATTTACTCTCTCTCTCTCTTCCATATTCTCCATTAATTGATTCAATTCTGCATTAGCCTTTTGGTTGATCAAGTTGGATCTCTTCTTTGGGAATTTGGGTTTTGAGAATAGATCTCATATTCCCCACCTTTTACATTTGAATGAGGTTGAATCCACTTTAACATCATTCACAAGGTTACTTGGTTGAATAAGGGACATCATGTCCTAGTTAATGAGCAGGCTTGGGTTGAGTCCTCAGTTGGTAGATATAAGGACAAGGTTCTATGTGATGTGTTTCCTATGGATGCATGTCACTTTCTCCTAGGTAGACCATGTCAATTTGACCTCCAAGCTATGCATGATGGGGTGAAGAACTCATACACTTTTAAGAAAGATAATGTGACATTCAAGATACAGTCCCTGTTGGAAGATGCAAAGGTGAAGTTGGCAAGCTCTAATGTCCTTATGGTGGATGAAAAAGAGTTCTTAGAAGTTCTTGAAGAAGGAGAAGGAGTTGGCTTTGCACTAGTGTTAAGGCCAAAAGAAGTAAGTAATGATCAAGAAGCCAAGAAACCAGAGCTACCAAGGGAGATACAAAATATGTTGTAGACCTATGAAGGAATTGTCAGTGGTGAACAACCATTAGCACTACCCCCTGAAAGAGTTGTGGGCCATAGGATAGACTTCATACCAGGAGCTACCCTTCCCAATAAGGAAGCTTATAAGATGACCCCTCAACAAAATGAGGAAATTGCTAGACAAATCCAAGAGCTCTTAAGCCAAGGTCTTATAAGAAAGAACATTATCCCATGTGTCATACCCACTATCCTAGCACCTAAAAAGGGAGGAACATGGAGACTATGTACTGATTCAAGGGCCATAAATAGGATAACCATTAGGTATAGGTTCCCTATCCCTAGGATAGAAGACCTAATGGATTGTTTAGGAGAAGCCAAGTATTTTACCAAAATAGACTTAAAGAGTGTCTATCACCAAATTAGAATCCATGAGGGAGATGAGTGGAAAACAACCTTGAAAACCAATACAGGTTTGTATGAATGGCTTGTCATACCATTTGGACTATCTAATGCCCCCTGTACATTAATGAGGCTCATGAATGAAGTCCGCAAGGACTATATTGGAAAATTTTTGGTAGTATATCTTGATGATATACTAATTTATAGAAAGACAAAGAATGAACATCTCCAACAGTTAGAGATTGTTATCAAGAGGTTTCATGATGAAAGGTTGATGATAAATTTGGAGAAATGTGAATTCATGAGGTAGGAATTGGTGTACCTTGGGTTTGTACTATCTCATGGAAATCTGAAAATGGCCTCTAGAAAAGTGGAATCCATCCTCAATTGGTCTACTCCAAGGATAGTAATAGAGGTAAGAAGTTTTCATGGCCTTGCCCAATATTATAGAAAGTTTATTAGACAATTTAGTGTTATTTGTACTCCCATGTTGGACACTATAAAGGGAGGCATGGAAAATAAGTTTGTAAGGGAATGAAAAAGCTCAAAAAAAATTTGAATTTTTGAAGAAAAATATTGCTACATAGCCTATTTTAGTTTTACCAAGTTTTGATAAACTATTCATAGTAGAATGTGATGCAAGAAATGTTGTAGTTGGAGTTGTCTTGAGCCATGAGGGGAGACCTATGGCTTTCCATTCAGAGAAGTTGAGTGAAGCTAAGAAGAAATATTCTTCTTATGACCTTGAGATGTATGCTCTATTTTAGGCCTTAAGAAAATGGGGGCATTACTTGCTTCCTAAAGAGTTCATAGTCTATTCAGACAACTAGGCTTTAAGTTTCTTTAACTCTCAAGAGAAACTCAGTCACAAGCACATGAAGTGGGTTGAATACCTACAAGCATACACATTCAACATCAAACACAAGAAGGGAGTACAGAACAAGGTGGAAGATGCCTTGAGTAGAAGAGGTCTCACTATCTAGGACATACAATTGAAGAGCATGGGGATAGAAAACTTCAAAGATCTATATGGTGACGATGAAGACTTTGCATACATTTATAAGGTATGTCAAGAACATAAGAATAACTTCCATAGTAAGTATGTTGAATATACTTTTCAAAGTAATATCTTATTTAAGGGAAGTCAATTATGTGTCCCTAGAGGGTCTATAAGGGAGAATTTGATTCAGGAAAAACACAATGGTGCATTGAGTGGTCATTTTGGGGTCACTAAGACACAAGAACTTGTTCAAAGGTTTTAATTTTGGAAAAGAATGAATATTAATGTTAGGAATTATGTTGAGAGTTGTTGTGTGCCAAAAGGCCAAGAGAACTTCTTCTAATGTGGGCCTATATCAACCACTACCTATTCCCACTAGACCATGGGAATGCTTGAGCATGGATTTTGTAGTTGGGTTACCTAAGACAAGACATGGAATGGATAGTGTCTATGTGATAGTAGAAAGGTTTAGTAAGATGGCTCATTTTGTGCTATGCAAGACAACCAATGATGACAGCCAAATAGCTTCTATTTTCTTTAAAGAGATAGTCAAGATACATGGATTTCCCTTGAGTATAGTGTCAGACAAAGACACTAAGTTCATGAGTCAATTTTGGAAGAGTCTATGGAAAAGATTAGGAACCAATCTATCATTTGGATCTATATACCATCCTTAGACCAATGGTCAAACCAAGGTGGTAAACAAGAGTCTTGGCAATCTCCTAAGATGCTTGACTAAGGAATATGGTCAACAATGGGATCAACTAATTGGGTAGGCTGAGTATGCTTACAATGACACTATGAATAGGACCACAGGTAAGAGCCTTTTTGAAATTGTTTATGGCATACACCATAGAGAAATCTATGAACTAAGAGAATTAAAGGATGTAGTTAAAGGGAGTGGATATGCTGAAGATTTTGCCTATGCTATGCAAGAAGTTCATGATACAGTCAGGAAGACACTCATAGACAACACTGAGAAGAACAAGAGTAAGGTTGATGAAGGTAGAAGGGAAGTTCACTTCAAGGTTGGATATTTAGTGATGGTGCATATCAACAAAGCTAGGTTACAAAAAGGAGTCCCTCACAAGTTGTAGATGAGATGGATTGGCCCCTGTCTTATTTTGGAGAAGTATGGAGCCAATGCTTATAAGGTGGAGTTACCAGAGGATAGTGGACTACCCCCTATCTTCAATGTTGCAAACCTGGTTCCATATAAGGGACCAACCCCTGATCCTGATTAAAGCTTAACTAAAGTCATTCAAGATGTAGATGAACTCCATTGTCCATTTACACTAGTCAAGTAGGTAGACTGTATACTGGACTCTAGAATTTATAAGAAGACTAGAACCAAAGAGTAAAAAGAACATTTAGTAAAATGGCAAGGACAATTGGATTTTGATGCATGGATCAAGGAGGTAGAGTTTAAAACATTAGCCATTGACCTCAACTTACTCAATCCAAGGGTAGATTGAAAGCTTTCACTTGGAAAGGATGGTACAGGAGCACCTAGGCTAACCTCCTAGTCTTGAAATGTTTTGGCTTGTAACTGACCTTAGCCAGGTCATTGAGTGTGTTTATCTTGGACCTTAGAGTTCTTGCAAGTGTGTGACTAGGTGGATTGATAGTTAGTATCAAATCCAACCTAGTTTAGTTAGGTTCCTTTATTGCTAAATTTTGGCTTTCTTAGGGAAATGAGTCTAAATGTGTCCTAAACATTGGCATAGTAAAGAAGATGCCTTATTAGGCTTAAATGAGGTTAGTTCTTCCAAATAAGTTGGATAGAGGCCCTAGAATATAGGTGACCCCACTATTGAAAAAGATGCCAAAAAGTTGTCATGACAACATTTGAAATTTTGTGCAAATGTTGCATGCAACTTGAACACATAGGATCCCCTCCATTCTAGGAGTGGGAAATGAATGCCAAGGCCTAAAAATATGGAAGAAGTATCTTATGATACTAGATGGCTCATATTTCAAGGTATATGTGAATGTAAGGAAGTTTTTGAATTGAATAGAAGCTCCTTAATTCTAGTTTTAGGAGATACCCAAGCATTTTTTAGTAACATTGTGAACTAATGGATTGAAATATTTGAATTAGTTGTAGATCTATGTTGGTAGGTTAGTTTTAAGGCTTTTCATTCTTTGTGCAGGTACTTTAGAGGTAGTTTAGTGACATTAATAAATTGTTTCATAACTAGGGAGTCTATTGTCCAGTATTAGACTAGGTTGTGTTTCCATTGCTCCCCCATAAAATCTAACCATGGGATTGTTGGTGTTCAAAATGGATGCTTATGCTCTTAGGCTACCAATATATTCTTAGGTTGATTTTAGGATTGGTTAGTTCCAAAATGTATAAGGATCTTAGGGTAACTTGACCAACTATAGGGACAAGACTGCCCTCTTCACTTCTGGCTTTGCAAAACCAAGGCGGGTGCACCTAACCCAGTGAAAACTATACGTCACAAACCAAAGACTAGGTATGAACAATAGATTGAATAGTAAGAAAGTGCTAAATGTTAACCTCACATTCATTGACTCTCCATTACTATAGGGTATTACTACTATCAACCAAATACAATTAAAACTTAAAAAGTGTTGATATCTAGAGATGGAAGGAAGTAAGCAAAGGCCAATCTAGCATTGAACTTGACTGAATATACTAATCTCTGATTAGTGCCATTATCCATTGGGAAAATCTCAAATACAGACATTGAAACATGAACTGACTATTGTCAAAGACTCATAGCCATAAACATAAGAATGTCAGCCCATCTACTACTTATAAAATCCTTTTTTAGACAACTCAAAGTGAATCTATGTCCTATCCAAAGTATATTTCACTTGATCCTAGATCAGGAACTGAAGACTAGAACATACACAAAGGTAACCCTATGGAATAGATTAGAAAATCTAGAATTCACAAGATTGACACCAAGGAGAGACTTGAAATCTTGAAATAATTGTATTAAGTATAATGAATCATGTACATGTTCAAAGTAGAGAAGAGAGAAAACCACTTCAATAACCTATAAAAGACTACAAAGAAATTCTATTCAATCTAATACAATAAGATACTGCCTACTACAACTCTCTGGAACTAATCAAGATCAGAACCCTTTCAAAAATAAAACATTTTACTTCTTATACCCCTAGTCACCTTGGAATCCTCAGAAAGGATGCATCAAGCTTCGGGTGACTAGGGTTAGGGTTTCAACAACTCAACCAACCAAAAACTACGTCAAAATTTATTTTAGGGGAAGAAACATAAGCAACCCAGAGAAAATGAATCTCGGATAGATTTGCAATCATCAAAATCTATGAGGATAGTACAAAACAACAAGGAAATGCCATGAAAACTAGTCAAATCGGCCACTTGCAATCATACCTTGAGCACAAAACCATACTTCTCCTGGTACAAAAACATCATGCCACCTACCACAGGGACCCTCAGACTAGTCTGCAAAAACTAGCGCCACCAAATCAATTGAAACCGGCCATTAAAATCATAAATTTTGGTACCTTCTGTCACTTGAAACCCTCTACAAATTTGAATTTGAACTTCAATAGTTATTTTATGGCTTTAATAGAAAATCAGCGGTCAACATTTAAAATCAGATCAACTTTAAGTTGCAACCGTCAGATCTCTCCCTTTTGCGGTCTTTTATGATCTTAACTCAACTGCCACCTTGGATTTACCATCTAGCGACCATGTGACAATGCATTTCTAATTCACGAAAAGAAAACTTAACCCACCTTTTAACTCTATGACCTAGTGACCAAAGGAAAACATTAACCTTGGTCCCACATTTAGCAAACTAGTGACAAAAGGTCACCACTAGTTTGCGAAACACTTTATCTATCTGCCATAAATTTTAGTGATTCAGCGAACGCTTGTTTTCTAAACCACTAAAACACTTAGAGAACTACCACTATTTCATGTGAACAACTGAAGCCCTTTAAAAATTTGTCGGGCCGCTAACCACTTTGTCAGAACTACCAAGACCCTTCAATCCCACCTGGGCCCACCTGCAAACTGCCACATGTCACCACTGACACAAGATCCACTGACATGTCCAATTAAGATGCGAGATCAATGGATGGCACATGATCTCATAGGGTAGGAATATTCCTTAAGATCATGCACTGATCATTGATCGAAAATCCTTCTTTGTAGGTCCCATTGACTGATTCCTGTCACCATAAAGCTCGGCCAGTAAAAAATTGACACCTTAGTAATGAGTCACCAGATGGTCCCACTTCCCACCAAACCTTTACCCTTTTTTCTATTTTGCAAACATGCGACCAAAGGGATCCTCGCCCATTCATGAGAACTTTGAGGGCACGGCTAGAAAAGTTAGTGATTCCGTGAACACTATTGGGAGTATTCTTAATTTTCTAAGATTTTTGTCCAAATGTTGGTTTAGTCCTCTGGTCTATAAAGTTTCCTAGGTATAGGTGTTAGAAGTTCTTCAAAATTTGTCATAACCCACTTCAAAAATCTTTACCCTAGCTCTTGTCCTTGAAAAATGTTGAATTCATGCAAAAGTCCTCATGATTAGCCCTTATTCTTCTTTTTCATTGTTACCTTTTTAAGTCACTTAAGTGGATTAAATCATGCATGTGTTAAAATTGTTGTGTTCACTAAATCAAAAAAGGTCATAGCATGTCTCATATATTATTCGGCAATTCAGTGAACAAATCAATCTTATGCTAAGCGTCAGTTTAGTCACGTGGTCTCTAAGTATCCTGGTTAACACCTCAACCATTCAGTGAACTGGAGAATATGTTAAAAATGTTAAGTGTTGTCTTTGTTCACGTAGTCTCCAAATATCTAGAGGTCATCATTCATGCAGCGAATTCAACAACTGCTCTGAAATATCTTAAGACAAAGATGCCACCTGTGGAATTGTTGGGAAAAGATCTTTGTAATGTGTTGTTACAATCTGTTTGTTAGTTTGTAATCTTGTCTCTAGTATAGGATCTTTTCTAGCCATCCCAAGCTTGTTGCATCCTTTCAAGGATTCCAAGATGGCTATGTTATATATAGTAAGTTTGACTCTTTTGAAGGAAGGTTGAAAAAATATACTGTAGAGGAAGGTTTGACTCTATTGTTGAAATCTTAGAATATTTTATCAGATTTTGAAATGCATTGATACAGTGAAATTTTACTGGAATACAATAGAATTCCCTTGCATGATTTCAATTGTCTTCTTGTTTGAATTCTGTGGCTTTTGTGTATTGAATCTATAAGGTAGTTTTGATATACCATTTACAAGGTATCTGTGATTTTAATCTCTAGCTCCTTTCAAGGAAAGGGTAATGTCTTTAGGTTAATTTCTGAGAGCTTAGGAATTTGGCAAGAATTTGATGATCAAATGTGTTTGAGAGAGGATGAATTGTAAGGCATTTCATCTGGGATTTGTTTTTTGTTTCATTTAGAAGATTTCTGTAAATATATGTTTAACTGTTTGACTCTATACCCGAAGATAAGGCACTGGTCTATCCTCGATTTGCAGAGATCTCACCCTCAAAAAAACTTAAATAATAATTTACTTTGTGTATGTTTGAATGACTGAGAAGATAATGTTTATATCCTTGATATAAACTAATGTTGAGATCCTTTTGAGAAGTAGATCTGATATGGGTTAACCTGCCTGAGTTCAAAGCTCGAAAAGAAGGATTTTATCCTTGTCACACTTGCCATTTGTCTGCAATGAGTGTGTACTTCTATTAATATCATGGATTGGATTTCCAAGCTCTGCATCAGTTGCAGCAAGAGGTATTAATAAATCATTGCTAGAACCTTTGATCCACTGTAGGATTTCATTGTGAAGCAGTGAGTCTGAAGATAGGCATACCCGCCTGGGTCTATGGAGCCCAAAGTAGAAGAAGGACTTGGTCCTTATCAATTAGCCTTTTCCTTGTAAGAATCTGGAGTTGAGAACCTGAGAGTCAAGTTTGAAAACTATATTGGTGATTCTACATGAAAAATAGCTAACAAACACTATACACCAAATCACTAAATCTTAAGAGCCTCTGCCAAATCATCACGTGAATCAGTGAACCAAGAAAACATTTATCAGAACTGCTAAAAAGATAGAGAAATCTACTGGGCCCACACTAGGAAAATCAATAGCCGTCTGAAGATCTTAAGCGTCTGACACACTCGATGAGATCATATGTCATTCATCGATTCTCTGACAGGATCAGGACCCTTTGACACATGAAGAAACTAGGTCCCACTGATAGCATGCCAATGTGTTACTACATGGACCAACCAGAAGCTGCCAATTGTGTATACGTGTCAACGGACCCACCTACCATCTTAAAGAGAATCAACGGCTGTCGCTATACTGCTGCATTAAAAATCAAGCATGTTATATCAATGTTATAATGACAACCACAAGATTAAAATGAACTTTAATCTACCTCAAAGCCAAGAAGACCGGTCCCACTGACAATATTTTGAATCATAATAGGTGGACCAATGAGAGAGAGGAAAATCTACACACCTGGCAAGTGGACCCGCTCGAAAAGAAAGGCTACGTCATACAAAGAATCGACGGTCGTCTCAAGATCTTATGTGTTTGACACATCGCTTGAAAAGATACACCCACCGTTAGATGGAGATGGTGTCAGAGTTGGGCCTAGGGAAAAATAAAGGATGCTGAAACATAGGAAAATATTAAAGCATGATTTAGGGAAAATATTTTGGCAGGGAACTATTGGGCTTAGGAAAAATTAAACCACAGGTGCTTAGGAAATATAAATGGGACCCTGCCAACTCATGAAGAACCTAACCGCATGACATAAAGTGAACCCATTTAAAAAGCACATGCAGATAAAAGGTTTTAAGTGGCCCAAAAAGTTAACTTGAAAATATAACAAGGCCAAGGTAATACAAAGGTTTTTTACACCAACGACTAGGTTTTTGAATTTTTGAACCAAGGGTTTGTGCCAGGGACCTAAAATAAATTGTAGAGGCTAGAACAAAACTGCAAAAGCCATGAAATTTTTTTACAAGTACTAACAGTGGCTCATACTTGGGGATGTGTATCTCTTGCAGATACAATGAGCAAGCTAGAATCTCCTAGAAGAGAAAACCAACTCAAAACTTCAACACACAAAAAGCAAAAACAAATGACTGTACAAGGGAAAACCTAAACTACTGCTCATGGAAAAGATACTTCAGGAGAAGTAAAACTTTAGGAATTGTCCATGAACAGGCAATTCCAAAGTACCACTAGTTAAATGTTTTAGAACATAAGAATCTGTCCCCCATCTGCTTTCAATAAGATAAGGGCCCAACCAAATTGGATCAAACTTTCCATGCTTCCCTTTATCTTCCAACCTTGCATTCCACATCAAGACAAGGTCATCAATTTCAAAACTTCTTTGGGTGGCCCTCCTATCAAACAAATTCTTACATTGTCTTTGCAATGCCTCATTTCTTTCATGTGCATCCCTCCTTACCTCTTCCAATTGGATCAGTTCATCCATTCTCACTCTCACTTCATCATTCAAGTCCTCATCATATGCTTAGATAAACTTGTACATCTGCAATAGATTATTTTGAGGCAATCTAGCACCTATTCCATATATGAAATCAAATGGAGCACAACCTATGGCCTTCTTTATAGTTACCCTATCAGCCCATAGTGCCCACCATAACTTTGAGTCCCAGGCTTTCTTATTCTTGTCCAACACTCTCTTGAGGATCTTAATCGGACTTTTATCACTGGACTTAGCTTGGCCATTTCCTTGTGGATGATATGGAGAAGAAAATGAAATGTTTATCCCATATTGCTAGCAAAAATCACTAAATTATTGTGATCTAAAACACATTGCATTATCAACCACAATTACCTCTAGGCAACCAAACCTAGTAAGGATGTTTTGCATCATAAAATCTGTCACCACTCTGCTAGTAGCCTTTCTAGTGGGGATAGCTTCAACCCACTTAGTAAAATAGTTTTTTGCCACTAGTATGTAAGAATGTCCAACACTAGACTTATTTTGAATTTCCCCAATGAAATCAATACCCCACTTCTAGAATGGAGCCTGAACTACAACAAGTCTGAGTGGTAAATTCCCATTAAACTTCAATTTTCCAGCAAATCTCTAACATGCATCACATTTTCTTTCAAACTGATGGGTATCCTTAAAAACTGTAGGCCACCAAAATCTAGACCTAAGGATCTTGTGGGTTGTGGTCTTTTCCATATAATGTCCTCCACACACACCTTGGTGCATTTCCTTTAACAGAGCCTCGGACCTCTCATGGTCTATGCATTTTAGCAATACTCCTTCATTGCTTCTCCACCACAACTTACCATGTATAATGGAAAACCTTGCAAATTGCAACTTGATAGTTCTCCTTCTATTTTCATCCATATCTAAGGGAAGGACCAATTTTTGCAAGTAGCCAATAACATCTTTGTACCAATCACAATAATCCATATCACAAATGTATGGCCTTTTTTCTTCTTCTAACACATTCACATGATTTGCAACTAAATTTATTTGTGCCATCAACTTTGCAAGACCTAAGCCTCTTACCAATTTTGTAATCTGGATATCAATATTAAATTCTTGTATCCTATTGATCCATCTACATCTTTTTCCTAAAACTTCTTGTTGCACCAATATATCCTTAACTGCAGCACTAGGAACATAAGCAACCACCTTAGCTCCTACAAGATAACATCTAAAAGCCTTGACTACTTTGACTAAGGCATATGCCTATTTCTTAGTAATATCATATTTCAATTCTACTGCTTGTAAGGATTTACTAAAAAATGATATGGGTTGTTCATATCCATCTGAATTCTTTTGTAATAAAATTGCTACAACTGTATGATAACAAGCAAAAGAAAATATCTGCATGGGCTTACCATAATCAGGTGTCCTTAAAATAGGAGCATCCTTGATGGCCTTTTTGATACTTCTGAAAGATTCATCTACTTCTTCATTCCACTCAATCTTTGCCTCCTTTTTCAACATCCTAGAGATAGGGATACTAATTTTTGCAAAATTTGTAACAAATCTCCTTAGGAAATTTACTTTCCCAAAGAAAGACTATATTCCTTTAACATTTCTAGGTGGTGAAAGTTTATCTATAGCCATAACCCTTTCAGGGTCAATTCTCACTCCATCCTTGGACACAATATGTCCTAAGAGCTTGCCTTCCACAACACCAAAAGAACACTTCTTTGGATTCCAAGAGATCCCATACTCTATTGGGAGTATTCTTAATTTTCTAAGGTTTTTGTCCAAATGTTGGTTTAGTCCTCTGGTCTGTAAAGTTTCCTAGGTACAAGTGTCAGAAGTTCTTCAAAATTTGTCATAACCCACTTCAAAAATCTTTACCCTAGCTCTTGTCCTTGAAAAATGTTGAATTCATGCAAAAGTCCTCATGATTAGCCCTTATTCTTCTTTTTCATTGTTACCTTTTTAAGTCACTTAAGAAGATTAAATCATGCACGTGTTAAAATTTTTGTGTTCGCTAAATCAGAAAAGGTCATAGCATGTCTCATATATTATTCGGCGATTTAGTGAACAAATCAATCTTATGCTAAGCATCGGTTTAGTCGCGTGGTCTCTAAGTATCCTGGTTAACACCTCAACCATTCAGCAAATTGGAGAATATGTTAAAAATATTAAGTGTTGTCTTTGTTCACGTAGTCTCCAAATATCTAGAGGTCATCATTCATGCAGCGAATTCAGCAACTGCTCTGAAATATCTTTAGACAAAGATGCCACCTGTAGAATTGTTGAGAAAAGATCTTTGTAATGTGTTGTTACAATTTGTTTGTTAGTTTGTAATCTTGTCTCTAGTATAGGATCTCTTCTAGCCATCCCAAGCTTGTTGCATCCTTTTGAGGATTCCAAGATGGCTATGTTATATATAGTAAGTTTGACTCTTTTGAAGGGAGGTTGAAAAAATATACTGTAGAGGGAGGTTTGACTCCCTTGTTGAAATCTTAGAATATTTTATCAGATTTTGAAATGTATTGATACAGTGAAATTTTACTGGAATACAATAGAATTCCCTTGCATGATTTCAATTGTCTTCTTGTTTGAATTCTGTGGCTTTTGTGTATTGAATCTATAAGGTAGTTTTGATATACCATTTACAAGGTATCTGTGATTTTAATCTCTAGCTCCTTTCAAGGAAAGGGTAATGTCTTTAGGTTAATTTCTGAGAGCTTAGGAATTTGGCAAGAATTTGATGATCAAATGTGTTTAAGAGAGGATGAATTGTAAGGCATTTCATCTGGGATTTGTTTTGTGTTTCATTTAGAAGATTTCTGTAAATATATGTTTCACTGTTTGACTCTATACCCGAAGATAAGGCACTGGTCTATCCTCAATTTGCAGAGATCTCACCCTCAACAAAACTTAAATAATAATTTACTTTCATGTATGTTTGAATGACTAAGAAGATAATGTTTATATCCAGGATATAAACTAATGTTGTGATCCTTTCGAGAAGTAGATCTGATATGGGTTAACCTGCCCGAGTTCAAAGCTCGAAAAGAAGAAGGAGTTTATCCTTGTCACACTTGCCATTTGTCTGCAATGAGTGTGTACTTTTGTTAACATCATGGATTGGATTTCCAAGCTTTTCATCAGTTATAGCAAGAGGTATTAATAAATCATTGCTAGAACCTTTGATCCACTGTAGGATTTCATTGTGAAGTAGTGAGTCTGAAGATAGGCATACCCACCTGGGTCTGTGGAGCCCAAAGTAGAAGAAGGACTTGGTCCTTATCAATTAGCCTTTTCCCTATAAGAATCCAGAGTTGAGAACCCAAGAGTCAAGTTTGAAAACTATATTGGCGATTCTACATGAAAAAGAGCTAACATACTCCAAGGCCCTAATAAAAATTTTCTCAAGATGTTCACAATGTTGACTTTCCTTATCTGAATATGCTATGAGATCATCCTGATACACCACTAGAAATGTGTTTATAAAGTCTCCAAAGGCTACATCCATAGCTCTCTAAAAAGTAGCTCCTGCATTTGTCAGACCAAAAGGCATTCTAACATAAACATATGTTGCCCAAGGGGTAGTGAATGTAGTCTTAAATTGTTCTAATTCCTTGATCATGACCTGATTATATCCAGAGAAACCATCCATCATGGACATTAACTCTGATCCAGTAACCTTCTACAACATATTCTCCATATTAGGCAAACCATAATTGTCCTTCAAAGAATTGACATTCAAATTCCTAAAATCAACACATAACCTAATGTCACCATTCTTCTTACTTACTGGAACCAAGTTTGACACCCAAGTAGAATGTCTGACAGGCTTGATAATGCTAGCATCCATCATCTTTTTGTGTTCATCTTGCATTTTTGGTTCCAAAGTAGGGTTCACAGGCCTTAGTTTCTACCTAAAAGGTTTGGTTCCTTCCTTCAATGGTATTTCATGCTGGAATAAATCTTCCCTATAGGCTTTCAAATCATCATAAGACCATGCAAAGACATGTCTGAATCTTTTGAGAAGATCAATCAGATTATTCCTAGTTCTTTGGGACAAACATTTACCTATGTAAACATTTTTGGGTATTTGACTTGTTCCTAAATTTATTTCCTCCAAATCATTTATCTTATCAAAAAAATTAGGAAAACAAGTCCTTTCTTTATCATGGAATGCCCTCTCAAGAGCAACCAGTCCCCTTGGGATCGTATTTGATCTTAATTGCAAAACTTCCTTCCCAAGAACATTCTCTTTTCCATTTCTAATGTCAAAAAAAGTGCTGAAATCCATCTCCTAACCATCAAAATGAGATTCACATTGCAAAAACCTTAGTATATCCTGATCATCAAAAAATACCTGCCAATTCTCAACATTGTCTGGGATAGAAGGCTGAGACTTGCACTCAATCCTGGATATCCCTACAAAGGTAATATCCTCTAGTCTTAATGCTATGTTTGCTAGTAAGTCATCCATCCTATTTTGGCTTCTATCCACCCAATCAATACGAAAGGCACTGAAACCTTCAATTTCATCCCAAACAACATTTCTATATTGTTTCAGCCTTTGATTCTTTGATGCATACTTTGATCTAATCTAATAAACTATTAACTCAGAGTCACCAATCACCCTAAGCTATTTGATCCCATGTTTTGATGCTTGTCTCAAACCAATCAGTAGGGCCTCATATTCAGCAACATTATTTGTGCAAGGGAACAAGAGAGTGAAAGAAAACTTAAAAGTCTTACCACTTGGGGATATCAATAGCACTCCTACTCTAGCACCTTCCTTTGAACTTGCTCCATCAAAATATAGGGTCCATAATACATTACCTTATGCCACGTTACTTTTATCATTAGCTAGAAAGACAAGCTTGACCTTTTCTTGCATCTCTCTCTCCTGAACTTGGAAAGAACCAATGTCAGTGTCCACAAAACAATTCATATTGTCCTCTTCATCCTCCTCAATCATATGTGGATTTCTAGCTTCCCTTGAGACCTTCACATTTTATCCTTCAGTGCTAAAAGTGGCAAAGGACAAGTCACATTTAATACTACCTCCCATGGAGGCACTCCACTTTCTAGATAACAACATTCCATATTGAGGGGGAATGTCGACTACAAGAACACTCATAGTTAATTGTTTGTTAGGAAATGCTGCTAATTTATAAGGCAAAGCCTTAATGGTACCAATAATTGGCACTTCTCTTGAGTCCATAGCTTGGCATCTCCCATGAGGTGTATCAACCTTTAGTCCCAGTGATTTCATGATCTCTACAGGCATGACAATGTTTGATGCTCCAGAATCAATCATGCAATTCTTCAATAATTTTCCATTTATCATAAGGGACAAGAAAAAAGGATCAACTATCCCTAACACAGTATTTACAATGTTTGCATCCAAATACCTCTGAGGAATCTCAGAGACAATTTCTTCATTTTTACTATCAGGTGTGTCATCTAAAGTAGCCACATGCTTGTCACCTCTGTTCATTTCTTGGAACTTTATGGAAGATGCACCATTTACCCAATCCAAGGCCTTGACCTTGTGCTCTTCTATTCTCATCATTTCTAACAATGGAACCTTAACAGTTATTTGTGAAATCAATTTAGTCATATCAATGGGAACATAAGAATGGTTGCCCATATCTTCCTTAATCTCAGAGATATCTTTATCCTCTTTTTGGACAATCAAGTTAGAGTTACTCTTTTGTACAAATTCATCTTCCTTTTGAGGTATGGGGACAGCTACTTTTGATGTCTTTACTTTACCCTTAGGTATTGTAGTAGGTCCACTCTTCTTTTTTATTTTAACCTGACTGACAACACCAGCACCCTTTTCCTTTTCCTCATGTTGTTGTGTGTTCCTTTCAGAATCCTTGATAAACATGCTACCTGGTTTACCACTTGTGCCTCCAACTATCCTACTTCTCAAATTTTAATTACTCCTAGCTTGAGTGACCATGTCTGCAGTGATTTGTGCAATTTCCTCATCAGAGGGTCTCCTTAAGGAAACATGTTCCTCACACTTCACTACACCACATCCAACATCATCAAATTCTTCCTCCTCATCATCAGTAGAGTTAGCCTCATCCCATGCATGTGAAGAAGTCATTCCACAACCACTCTTATCATACTGCTCATCTTGTTCTTGGTTATCAGGTAAATTCAAAGCAATAACACAATGCTTTAGACTATGAGGAGATTGACAAACAATACACCATGGGATATCATCATTCATGTTAACTGAATTTCTTTGCAAAGGATCAGGAATCCTATCATCGGGCTTATCCCTTTTAACTAGAAAAATGGGCTTGCCATCCTTCCATTGAGTATTGTATGGGTAATTCTGCATTATTGGTTGCCTGCTAAAATTACTTGAAGCTGGCCTATCATTTGTTGCAACCTTATTTTTTCTTTTTTCATTAGGCTTTAGACTCTCTAAAGCACTTAGAATCTTCTTTAGATTGTCCTCCTCCTTAGGCTTAAAATTAGCAAACCTTCCCATTTCTTTCTTGTTTTTCACTTGAGGCCTATAATCATCTCTTCTCCCTAATTTTCCTGATATTCTTCTATTACTTTCTATGTTGATAGCCAACTTGTAAGCCTCCCCAAGATTTCTAGGATTCTTATCCCTTAAGAGGTAACCCATATTTTCATCAAAAGCATTTAGGTATGTCACAAGACACACCCTATCATCTAATATGATAACTTGTAGTAGCCTATGCATAGCCTTTTCGAATCTTATATTAAATTCAAGGACCTCTTCGTTCTGATTTTTTTTTATGTTATTGAATTCATTCAAAATAAAACCCTCATTTGTTTTATCTCCATAATGCTCTTTGAAACAATTCTTAAATTCATTCCAAGATCCTATACTAGCATGGGGCAATCCTCTAAACCAATCCCTAGCATCCTTAGTCAAAGATTGTACAAATAACTTCATTACAACATCATCAGGCTCAACATTATAGTCATCTATTATATCCATAAAAAAAATTTAGATGTTCTTCACATGTAATGACATTGTTTCCAGTAAACTTAGGGAGTTTCTTTCTAATTTCATTGGGAATAACATTAGGATAACCAGGAATACCAAAAAAAATAAGTTGTTTGTACCTTTCATGAACAAGAACTCCATGTGGTGAATCCATTCCTTAAGATGTAGATGTCCTTATGTTTGAACCATCAGGAATTTTAGTAGCACTCGGAATGCCATTTGTTTGAGCTACAAGGTTACCCTGATTTCCACCTTGCCCCAAGAAAGAAGCAGCAACATTTGAAGGTCCTGAGGTATGCTTGAGAAAATCAATCTTCTTCCTTATTTCTATAGCAGTAGCCTCCAACTCTGCCTTCTCTAGTTCTTTAGCCCACATTTCTTTCTCTTTTCTAGCCTTCTCAAGGTTTGCATCTAATCTCAACCCTTGATCTAGTGGCTTTTCCACATGAACTTGTTCACTAATCTGAACTCCAACAACTTTTTGTTTGCCCTTATCTCTAGGCCTAGTTATCTCATGTGTTTTATATACAATAGGCCATTCCTCCACTCTTTCAGGCTCTGGGACAAAATTAATTGCCTCCAAATCTAACAACTACCTCATTAGCTGATCAGCCCTTATCATTGCTTGTCTTACTCTATCCTCTTTGTCCTTTTCTCTTTCTTTCCTGATAGAAACTTGTTCTTGGACTCTTCTTTCCAATTCATAGACCTCCTCAAAGATCTCTTCTAATTTAGGGAGAGTAGCCTCAGACTCATCATCTCCCACTTGAAATTCATCCTCATGCTAGTTCAATCCCAAATCAACAGCCTCTTCATATTCTGAAATATTTTCTTCCTGACTAGGCTTGGTTTGAGTTTCTTGTCTTGTATCCTTTTTATTTCTCCAAGTATGAGAAAGATTTCCCTTCTTCTTTCCTCCCCTTGTCTGACTAGGCCTGGAAGTTCTTGGAATACCTTCTTCCATTAAGCTTTCAGGCTGCTCTTTTCTTTGAGACCTAGTACCTCTATAACTCATTTGATAAAAATCTACTAACTAGCACTACTACAAAGATGTTTGAGTTGCCACCCAAGTATATTGGGAATCCTAGAATACACTTAACAAATATCCAAATGAGACTACAAGACAAGGGACAAGAATAACCCTATTTTTCAATGATGACCTACTAGTTACTATAGACTTGTGTAACACTTCCCCAATAGAGTCACCATCTTGTTGGTGTTCAAAATGGACGCTTATGCTCTTAGGCTACCAATATACCCTCAGGTTGATTTTAGGATTGGTTAGTTCAAAAACATATAACGATCTTAGGTTAACTTCACCAACTATAGGGACAAGACTGCCCTCTTCACTTTTGGCTCTGCAAAACCAAGGTGGGTGCACCTAACCCAATGAAAACTATACTTCACACACCAAAGACTGAGTCTAAACAACAAATTGAATAGTAAGAAAGCGCTAAATGCTAACCTCACATTCATTGACTCTCCATTACTATAGGGTATTACTACTATCAACCAAATACAATTAAAACTTAAAAAGTGTTGATATCTAGAGATGGAAGGAAGTAAGCAAGGGCCAATCTAGCATTGAACTCAACTGAATATACTAATCTCTGATCAATGCCATTATCCATTGGGAAAATCTCAAATACAGACATTGAAACATGAACTGACTATTGTCAAAGACTTATAGCCATAAACATAAGTATTTCAGCCCATCTACTACTTATAATATCCTTTTGTAGACAAATCAAAGTGAATCTATGTCCTATCCAAAGTATATTTCACTTGATCCTAGATCAAGAATTGAAGACTAGAACATATACAAAGGTAACCCTATGCAATAGATCAGAAAATCTAGAATTCACAAGATTGACACCAAGGAGAGACATGAAAACTTGAAATAATTGTATTAAGTATAATGAATCATGTACATGTTCAAAGCAGAGAAGAGAGAAAACCACTTCAATAACCTACAAAAGACTACAAGGAAATTCTATTCAATCTAATACAATAAGATACCGCCTACTACAACTCCTTGGAACTAATCAAGATCAGAACCCTTTCAAAAATAAAACATTTTACTTCTTATACCCCTAGTCACCTTGGAATCCTCAAAAAGGATGCATCAAGCTTCAGGTGACTAGGGTTAGGGTTTCAACAACTCAACCAACCAAAAACTACATCAAAATTTATTTTAGGGGAAGAAACATAAGCAACCCAGAGAAAATGAATCTCAGACGGATCTGCAATCATCAAAATCTGAGGATAGTACAAAACAAGGAAATGCCATGAAAACTAGTCAAATTGGCCACCTGCAAACATAACTCGAGCACAAAACCATACTTCTCCTAGTACAAAAACATCATGCCACCTACCACAGGGACCCTTGCACCAGTCTACAAAAATTAGCACCACCAAATCAATTGAAAACGACCATTAAAATCATAAATTTTGGTACCTTCTGTCGCTTGAAACCCTCTACAAATTTGAATTTGAACTTCAATGGTCATTTTATGGCTTTAATAGAAAATCGGCGATCAACATTTAAAATCAGATCAACTTTAAGTTGCAACCATCAGATCTCTCCCTTTCACGATCTTTTATGATCTTAACTCAACTGCCACCCTGGGTTTACCCTCTAGCAACCATGCGACAATGCATTTCCAATTTGCAAAAAGAAAACTTAACCCACCTTTTAACTCCATGACCTGGCGACCATAGGAAAACATTAACCTCGGTCCCACATTTAGTGAACTAGCGACAAAAGGTCACCACTAGGTCGTGAAACACTTTATCTATCTACCAAAAATTTTAGCGATTCCATGAACACTTGTTTGCTAAACTACTAAAACACTTAGAGAATCACCACTATTTCATGTGAATGAGCAAAGCCCTTTGAAAATTTGTCAGGCCGCTAACCACTTTGTCAGAACTGCCAAGACCCTTCGACCCCACCTATGCCCACCTACAAACTACCACATGTCATTATATCATTTGCTATCTCCACCCAATCACCACTCACACAGGACCCACTGACACATCCAAGAAAGATGTGAGATCAATGGATGGCGCATGATCTCATAGGGTAGGAATATTCCTTAAGATGATGTGCTGACCATTGATCGAAAATCCTTCTCTGTAGGTCTCACTGATTGATTCCTGTCACCATAAAGCTCAGCCAGTCAAAAATTGACACCTCAGTAATGAGTCACCAGATGGTCCCACTTCCTGCCAAACCTTTATCCTTTTTTCTATTTGGCGAACATGCGACCAAAGGGATCCTCACCCATTCGCGAGAACTTTGAGGGCACCACTAGAAAAGTTAGCGATTCTACAAATACTATATGCCAACTTGCTAAATATTAAGAGCCTCTACCAAATCATCACATGAATCAGTGAACCAAGCAAACATTTATCAGAACCACTAAAAAGATAGAGAAATCTACTAGGCCCGCACCAAGAAAATCAATGGCCATCTAAAGATCTTAAGCCTCTGACACACTCGATGAGATCATATGTCATTTGTCGATTCTCTAACAGGATCAGGACCCTCTGACACATGAAGAAACCAAGTCCCACTGACAACATACCAACGTGTTACTACATGAACTAACCAAAAGCTGCCAACTATGTATATGTGTCAACAGACCCACCTGCCATCTTAAAGAGAATCAATGGTTGTAGCTATACCGCTGCATTAAAAATCAAGCATGTTATATCAATGGTATAACAACAACCACAAGATTAAAATTAACTTTAATCTTCCTGAAAGCCAAGAAGACCGGTTCCATTGACAACATTCTGAATGATAATAGGTGGACCAATGAGAGATAGCCAAATTTGCACACCTGGCAAGTGGACCCGCTTGAAAAGAAAGGCTACATCATACAAAGAATTGACAACCGTCTCAAGATCTTATGCATCTGACACATTGCTTGAGAAGATACACCCACCGTTAGATGGAGATGGTGTTAGAGCTGCGCCCAAGGAAAAATAAAGGCTATCGAAACATAGGAAAATATTAAAGCATGATTTAGGGAAAATATTTCGGCAAGGAACTATAGGGCTTAGGAAAAATTAAAACATGGGCACTTAGGAAATATAAAGGGGACCCTGCCAACACATGAAGAACCTAACCGCATGACATAAAGTGAACTCAGTTAAAAAGCACATGCAGATAAAAGGTTTTATGTGGCCTGAAAAGTTAACTTGAAAATATAACAAGGCCAGGGTAATACAAAGGTTTTTTACACCAACGGCTAGTTTTTTGAATTTTTGAACCAAGGGTTTGTGCCAGGGACCTAAAATAAATTGTAGAGACTAGAACAAAAGTGCTAGAGCCATAAAAAAATTTTACAAGTGCTAACAGGGATCTTCCTAAAGTTGGATGAATATTTTAGGGGAGCTAATGTATAGTAGATATATGAAGGTAGGAATTTGGAAGAGTCGAGATTCAAATTTGAAAGTCATGCCCTAGGTGAGACTGGTGTGCTTGGTTAGAGGTTTGATAGTGAAGAAATGAGTGTTTACATGTAGGGGAAAAGAAGAATGTATAGACCAAGCATGGTTCCTTGTATCATATGAAGTTTTCAATGCATGTTGGTGAGATTGAAGGTTGATCAATCCTTTTGATAGGGTTTCAAGCAAGAAATCAGTAAAGTCCTAGAAATTAGGCCTATTAGCCATACTTTGTAGGAAGCCTATGTACGGAGGCCATAGAACCCTAAAACCTCTTGAATCTATTATAATTTCCAAAAGGGTGTACTCTAATGTAAATATTTTTTTTCAAGTTATTTGGAGGGATTTGACAAGAAATTGAGAAAAGACCCTGCAAAGGGCTACAAGAAAACTAGGCCTAATTAGGCCTCTATAAGGCTAACCCTTGAACCCAATTGAAAAGGGCTTTGAGATCCATCAGAATGGATTGAAATGGAAAAAAAATGAATGTTTTCAAGAATTATGGTACCCCTGCAACCACTATCATAGTGTATGATAGAAAGACACTTAGAGCCTTCTAGGTGTTTGAAAGCATTGTGACAAAACTAAAAGATAGTTGTCCTTCAAGGCTAAGAACAATGGTAGGAACTCTTAAGATAGAGTTCAAGGAGTCTTAAGGACATCACTTAAGACCAAAGAGATCCTAGGAGTGAGTAGGATCTAAGAAGATATGATTAATTGAGTCATATAGGAGTTTGTGTGAGCACCCCTTAGAGAACATCTATCAAGTGAGAAAGCCATAAAAGAACTACTGGAGAAAAACATCATACTAAATGAGGACATCAAAAATATGAAGAGAGAACAAGAAATACAATCTGTGAGACTCTGTGAAGTAGTTGAATAGAAAAATAAAGCCAAAGAAGATAATACAATGGCCGAAGAAGATAAAAGACAAATATCAATGAGACTTGATGAAAGGACAAGTGACATGCAAAGATTAACAAACAATAATCTAGACATGGTAAATCAACTGCTACTAGTTAATCAAGAATTGGGTAGGAAAGATGTGGAACTCACCAATCTGATATTAGAAAATAATCAATTGAGGAATGAATTGAGATTTGAAAAGGATATCAATGAAAGGATGAACAAGCCCAATGAAGTTGTGAGATATTTTGAAGAGCTAGTAACGTCACCTAGAAGATCTAGTGATACATCTAGACTTGGACATGATGAGCACTTATCATCTAGTAAGGAAGGTGAATCATCAAAGAGTGGAGTGAAAAGGAATGCAAAACCAAAGAACAACAAGCCCACATGCCATCACCGTGGAAAGCTAGGACATACAACTAACATTTGTAGAAGAAAACATGGTAAGTTTGATCCTAAACCAAAATTCAATGGACATTGTTTTAACTATAAGAAACATGGACATTAAGCACATGTATGCAAGACAAATGTTAGTAATCCACCCACATCACCTAAATTTCAAGGACATTGTTTCAACTGTCAGAAATATGGACATAAAGCATTTGAATGTAGATCAAAACCCAAATGGTCATCAAATCAATAGGTTAAGTCACCTAAGCAAGGTAATACATACAATTGGGACTACAACACTTGGTACAATTCTCATTAATATGGAAAATATGGTCACATTGGAGAAAATTTTTTGAAGACACATTTTAGGGGTAAATCCAAGAGTTGGATGAATGGAAGTATGGTATGCTATAAATCCAATAAGATTGGTCACCTAAAGAAAGATTGCAGAACACACATATCGAGAAATGATCAAAGAAAGAATGAGGAAACCATTGAGCAAATGAGAAATCAGATGAACAAAACATGGAAGAAGAAAGAAGAGGCAAGCAGTAGTGAAGCCAGTACACCTAAGGTCACCCAATCTGATGGATTAGGTGATCACACGACTTCAAACTAAGGAAAGAAGGTATGTATGAAATTAAATCTTATAATGTTTTAATCTTACATTAGTTCCTAACATTTGTTGATAAAAAAATCCATATCTACATAGATTAAGATGCATTAGGATAGATTTGAGCAAAGAACTACACTGCATATTTGATGTCGAGCATCAGTATTCTAGTCTATAGTGACCGAGTCACTAGTGTTTGTCAAGTACCTGTGATAGCCGAGATGTGATGTACACCAAGCTGTAACCAAATGGTTTTATCTATTAGAGTAATAAAGTATTTTCTTATTAATTAAATCATGTTTGATTTAATTATTAAGTCACTTATTATCTCTTTATGCTTAAGCTAAAATTTAGGCATACAATAATTAATTATTATTGTGCAACCTAGGTTTTACCTTTTTAGGTTTTTAGATCTCCTTTTATAAGGATTGATCTCCTTTGTTTTCATAATAGATTATTGAGATTATTTCATTATTGAATTGAAAATTTTGTTTTTGTACATCAAGAATGATTTCTTCTCTCTCGTGGAACAATGCATTCAAGCCTCCATAGCTTCTTTCTCCTTTTATCTCTTTCTATGACAAGTATTTGCATGTAGGTGTTCTTGGGAGCTTTGGGTTGTTTACTCATCAACTCCAATATGGTATTAGAACTTTAGATCTGGTTTCCCCTGTCCTATTCTTGAGAGATTTGGTCATGTTCATCAAATCTACAATTTTAGAGGGTTTCCTATCATATCTAGGGGGACCTATTTTTCTAGTTATCTTGGCTTCAAACAAATGTCACGATTGCATTTAGAGCATCCAAGAACCCCAAGATCCATATAAAATTTGTCCAATTTGGACAAAGTTGGAACTTGTGGAAAACTATTTTTGCAACTGGCCCCGACATGAATCTTGAGGTGGTCACTATTTTTTAGAGCACTTCTGGCCCAAACGGACCTCATGGTTGCATCTGGAGCGCCCGAGATACCCAAAGTCCATATAAAACTTGTCAATTTTGGACAAGTTGGCTTCTGAGGAAAAAAACAATTATGTACAAGGTCATACAACCTAGCATGCATCTCGAGGTGGGTATAGATCCTACAAAAATAATTTAAAAAAATTATAGTGATAGCACCACTAGGCAGCCACCTAGGCAGCTCCACTAGTGGGAACCACCGATGGCCCGCGGTTAAGATATGGTCACCACTGACGTTACCGCCGATGGCCTGTAGTTAAGATACAGTCACTGTTGATGGCCTGCAGTAACTATCATGGTCACTGCTGGTGGTAACCGTTGGTCACCCTAACTACCAGGGTTAAAGATTTTTTTTTTCCTTTTGCTTGGTTTTAGAGGCAATTCTGATAGGGCGTCGATTATTTGGGCGTAACTAGAGCTCTAGGTATCATTTTTTGGAAAATGAGATATTGTTGGAAAGTTGGTTCAAAGGTAGATCTTTTTGGTGTTTGAGATTTTGGATTTTTTTTTCCTCTATTTTTTGCACCAGCTTTTCAAAGTTAGGGCTTTTGTTTTGTCTTCCCTCCGGTGTTTCCTGTTGGTTATCAACTTCTATCTTGGCCATTTAGGATCGAAATTGAGTGTACGATATACCATTAGAAAGATGGTTCCAAGCCCAATTTGAATTTTTTGGTATGGTTTTGGGATTTTTCCATTTTGATGCACACTTTGGCTGTCAAAGTTAAATGTTTTCTATGATCTTGGCGTTTCAGACCTCTTACATTCTGGGATCCGTTTCTCTTGCATTTGGGCTCCATTTTTTACAAATGAGATATTGTCAAAAAGCTCTTTATGAGATTTTATCAGATCTAATGGTTTCATGTGTGATTTTATCCTTTTTTTGATGTCACCCATCTTTAGATCCTTCTAAACACCTTCTTTGGGCCCTCCTGTAGTACCTCGCCCCTAGTCCAATTTTATAAATGATATGATTACTTTAGGATGATGGATTATATGTTAGGAAATCATTGATGCATATGATTTTACTGACCCCATAATTGCATGTGTATGGTTGATGTGTTTGTTTTACATTTCTGTTTAATGTACTTGATGTGGTTGAGGGACGCAGTCGTAGTTACTTGCTTGCGAGATCCACATGATCGGCCGATCCCCGTCATTGTCTATTATATATTTATATATGTTTGTACATGCAGGTGTTGTATGCAGGTTCGCAAGTACTGGGCATCATCTTCCCTGAATTGTCAGGATGAGCGTGCCCTATCACAATATCTCAAATGGTAAGAGAGGGGAGATAACACTGATCCAAAATGCTATCCTAAGCCTATTTATCCTAATTGTTGGATAAGTATCTGTTGACTACCTTATTCAAATTTTTTAGTTGACAAAGTTCATGGAATCCCTATCTTGAGCTTGTATGTTTATTTGATGATCATGATTTATTGTTGTTTGATTATGTGATTTTTCTATAGTCATAGAAAGTAATATTATTTTTGGAAAAATAATATTAAGTTTATTTCCTATGTTTTGTATGATTAATAATTAATTAAAAATCAAATATTAGGTTATTTGAATTTAATTAATTAATTATGTGAAAATAGGATTATTATTGTTCATTAGATATTAAATTGTTATATTGCATGTTTTAATGATGTTAGGAATATTAAATTATTTAATAATAGATTTTATTATTAACATGTGTTTTATTGAGTTTGAATGTGATTTGTTTGAAAAAGGAGTCAACTTGTCTTTAGGAGACTAAGTTGAGTTGCGCACAATTAAATATATTTTTAATTATTAATTGGTATTTTCTTTCAACTCAAGAGGGTGAGTTTGAATAGGAGATGTCCTATGAGTCATCTAGGGTTTGCATGAATGGTGGAGTTGAATCCCTAATAGGGGGAATTAGCATTCATTTTTGAATCAATCAGGTTGATGGAGAATTTTAGAGAGAGCTTTTGGAGATTTTGAGATTTCTTGGTGTTCTTGAGCTTTTGTGTGTGTGCTTGAATTTCTAGGTGAAGATTGTTTGCATCTAGATTTGGGATTTGCATGCACCGTGATTCAGATCTGTAGGTTGAGTTTTTCTATTGTCACATCTGAGAGTTTTAGCATTCTACAGGTAATCTAATTCAGTTTCTAGCATTGGAGTTGAGGTAGGTGTTTGAGGAACTTTCCTGTGATTCCATCAGTAGAACTTTCAGTAGATTATTATGTTTGATTTGATTTATAGATTAGATCTATTATTAGTTATGTTTTCAATTTTGGGGTTTAGTAAACTCATAGATTTTCTATTCCATATTTTTATGTAAACTTGGCATAGTTGTCCGAATTTGGAGAGAAAATACATCCTAGAACTCCTAGAAAATGATAAATTAATCTTGATATAATTTGTAGTATAATGTGGTTTAAATAAATTATTGGGTTGTTAAGAAAAAACAATTTTAGTGAAAAAATGACCAATCTGGGTGAAAACCCAATCTCTGTAAAAAAAAAGACAGTCAAAATTTAATTACCATAGTAAATAAAATATTTTGTTTTCAAATAACAAAGAACTACATTAGAGAATGTAAATATATTTGTAAACAATCAAGGAAGAAGACAAAATAGGGAAAGAGACAAAAACTCACGAGCTAATTGTACAAATGTAATTATTTTCCTTTTTTGGAAAAATTTTACACAGTCAATATTTTCCAGTTTTGGAATTATGGAATATGCTTTAAAACATTTAGAATATGCCTTTTGGCATATGTTTCTATTCATTTTGTGATAAAAATATATAATTGAATAGTGTTTTGAATTTATAATTTATGGGACCTTGTAAATGTAAAAAAATATATATATATATTAAAAAAAACATTTTTTTAAAAATGTGATTGGATGGTTTTATTGTTTTAAAAAAAAAATTATAAAACTTTTTGTAAAAGTTAATGGGAGGTGGGGCCACCACTTTCCCCACCTCCCAAGGCCGAGAATGACCTGTCGTCAGTACCCGTGGGTACTGCACGGTAGGAGGTCGGCCTGCCACCGCCTGCGGTGGTACCGTGAGAAAGGGTCGGTGGGACCCTATTACCCCCCCCCCCCCCCCCAACGCACTCATTGTAATTATTTATGCTTTTTTTAATTATTTTATGTTTGTTTAAAATTTTATTTTATAATATGTTTTAAATTAAATTTTGTTATTTAATTTAGTTGTTAATTAATAAATTAATTTAATTTAAATTTAGTTTTTAATTTATTATGTTCTAGTCTATTTATAAATTGGTTTTATTTTTAATTCATGGGTATGTATTATATTTAATTCCTAGTTTAGCTACTTTGTAATCTAAATTTGAATTTACAAGTTGTTTTGATTTGATATTTTGGTAAATTAAATTGGATAATTTAATTTAGGTTATTTTGATTTTATATCAAAATTGTAGCTAATTCATTTTGAATAAAAACTTGTTTCAAATTGATTTGTTTTAATTAATTTCCAAGTGAGTGTTAGGTTTGATTATGCAACTCACTCTTATTATATGTTTATGGACTTAAATTAGGTATTTGTATTAAGGGTGGAATTAGTACTTAAACCTTATATAGTTCTTTGTGAAGCTTTGATTTTATACATAAATCAATTAGTTGTAGAATGTCTTTTGTAGAGATTTGCGTCGGAGGTTTAAATTAAAGCTTACATTATTAGATTGGGATTAAAATCTTTTGGCATTTATGAAGTGATATTAGTTATTTTTCTACTGAAATTGGGTGTTTTCACCTATGTTGGATTCTTAAGTAATCTTTAGGGATTATGTTCTATTTATGATATTATTGCAATGAGTATGTTTAGAATTTTCCTAGTAGTCCTTGTTGTTTATATACTTGAATTCAAATATGATGAGTATGGAATGTATTTGATTATAGTTTTATTTCACTTCAAAATGGCGTGTGTGTTGTATTCTTCGTGTCTTATTTTACGCTATGGGTTGTCAGGTACTAGAAGACCTAGGAGGATACAGAGGCTGGGGTATGTGTCAGATGTTCATTTTTAGCTATGTTTGGTGTGAGTGTACTTTATCTAGTTATCACTCCTATTTGACCATTGGGCTCATGATATATTGTATTCTGTTTATGGTATCTCTATAACCACATCTAGTTCTTTCATGTGAATTTGGATATGAGGTTACGTAGTTGAATACCTGATTAGATCTAGGAGAGATCTGTGAGCCTAGGGTAGTTTACCTAGATATGTAGTAGGAGGTGGCTTGCAATAAGTGTCGGGGCCCACAAGTGGCTGCCAGGATCACTTATTGTTAAGTATCTTAATCAAATGATAACTAAATATAACATTGAGAGATATTAAAATGAACCTAACAAGATATAGTTTCCTCGCCTTGGCTTAGTGCTAGTACAAACTAAGGTGGGAATGGAGAAGATGACTAGCTTCCTTTTAATGGATGAGTTGGCATAGTCGATGGCTTCATCAGTATGAGAAGTCATTGACACCATGTAAGGTCACTTGGGTGTCGGGATCCAGCAAGATTACCAGGACAAAACTCAAGGGTTAGACGTACATGATGACACCTTCCTATGCATAATCTAGTTATCCTACATGTGTCAGTTGCCTCTAGATTAGTAAGTCTTTCATGGTATTATTACTTTTCACCTTGAGTTAGAGAGCTTTTAGGATCCTTTCCTTTGCTTGCTCTATTTTGTTTGTTATCCAAGTGGGATCTGTTGTTATCTCCTTAGCATGGTGGGAGTGGACCATTTAGGTTCACGAGGTCGGGTGGTAGTGATTCTTTTACCATTTGAGATTTTTACATTTGTGTACCAGTGCCGAATGATCCCTATTGCAGTTGTTCCTTCTTGATCTTCATTGTTGGAGATGTGTTCTTCTTCTTCTAGATCTTCTTCCTTGTGATCTTGTATCTTTGTATCAGTTCTTCAGAGATGTCTTGTGTTCTTCATTTCTATTTTTATATTATATACCCCATGACATGTGCAGTGGATGTAGATTTATGGATACCTTACGGTACCCATTGTATTTATGTCATCTTCTATGTGATGTGGTTTTATACTTCATTTTTTTATATGGCTTTTGTAATTTTACCTAATCTAAATTAATTAATTAATGTTAAAGTAATATTCGTCAAGGAACCCTCGAGAGTTGTAACTTGTGTTGGTTATTGTATTAATGTGAGTAAATGGTAATTGCTTCTGCATTGTTGTTTATCTTGTATGTTAACTTTTTAAAAAAATTATTCTGCAAACTTAGATGCATGTTTAGGTTAAGTTCTCCTGGGTTCCCTAGTGGGGCATTACACCTCTAGTGCAACTGTTGGTTTTTTGCTCATATCTTGAGCATACAGTGTCAAAATTTGGCAAGCAAGATATCATCAAAATGATGATTTTGAGATCTTTCTAGATCTGTAGGTTTTATTTTCTAGTTTTATTTTTTTATGGTGTTTTTCACTATTTAAGCCAGATGTTTAGTTCTGCACTTTGGGAGCTCTATCTTGTGCATCCGGACTCCATTTTTTGAAAATGATATATCGTTGAAAAGCTTGCTAAGAGAGATTTATAGTGTTGTGAGTCATTTTTCCATATTCTACTCAAGGTTCATTTTATTATGATTCTTTCATTTTTATAGTCTGGTGGATATCTTGGATGTTACAGGTCATGGGATCTCTTCTCTTTGAGGCATGACTCGTATTAGGCTGTTCTTTTGTTTCAGAAGCCTTCGATCTTCTTTGAGAATTGTATACTTCACTTTTGTAGCATTCTTTTATGCACACACATTGAGATAAAGTGTCATTCTATTATATGTATGGGATCTTACACATGTTCATGCTTTATGTACTCGCACTCCATTATAAATTGTCAGGGGGGTTTGATGTTTGCCTTTGTTTACCATCTTATTTTGTCATGTGAGCATTCCTCTAATGACATTAGCCTCAGGTATCTCTATATGTGTTTATACTCTCTTTGCACATTTGATGTTTCAGATTCTTCTTCATCATGCAGTTCATATTGGATGATCTTTTTAGTATACCTATCATTACTCCCTTGTCAGAAGTATGGGGGGGTTTCTAGTGTTGGTTATACTCCTCCTTGGTTCAATAGTGTGAGCTATGTATTCAGTATTTGGTTCTATGTACTAGGCAGATGCAGTGGCTTGATACCTATGCATTCTGGTGAGATGGATCATTTACCATATGGACACTCTTTTCTTTCCTATTTTGGATGCACTCTTCCATCTTTGATTGATCAACTCTTCAAACTTTTGGTGTTTACGCCATCTATATCTTTGAGTTTAGGTGTTTTCCTTTGCCTCCTAATTCGAGTAGTGTTGTTTGAGGGCACTCATGTAGATTACAGTCTTCTCTACCTAGTCATATTTATGTGGAGGATCTTCAGATCATCATTTTCCTCTTGACAGAGTTTGCAGTTTCATGTTTCAGTGATGTTGTACATGTTCATCTTTGTTTCTATTTTCTAGAACATTCCTAGTTTTGGAGGCTTCTTCAGTCCTTCAGACTAGTCTTGGTCTCTTTTTGGAGTAGAGTTTTTCCCATGTGGTTTTCTCTATTTCTCCACTTTACAGAGACTCTCATTTGTACTTGGGTACCTGATCAGGCCTTTTTTTGCTGGGATCCATTTGCTTTCATTAGTTCTTTCTAGCTTTTTAGCTTCTCCCAAAATTCATCTTAAGGGGGGGTATTAGAGTAATAAAGTGTTTTTTTATTAATTAAATCATGTTTGATTTAATTTTTAAGTCACTTATTATCTCTTTATTCTTAAGCTAAACTTTAGGCATATAATAATTAATTATTTTATTAATTATTATTGTGCAACCTAGGTTTTACCTTTTTAGGTTTTCATCTCTCCTTTTATAAGGATTGATCTCTTTTGTTTTCATAACATATTATTGAGATTATTTCATTATTGAATTGTAACTTTTTTTTTTGCACATCAAGAATGATTTCTCCTCTCTCATGGATCAATGCGTCCATGCCTCCATAGCTTCTTTCTTCTTCTCTCTCTTTCTATGATAGGTGTTTGCATTAAGGTGTTCTTGGGAGCTGTGGGTTGTTTACTCATCAACTCCAATAGTATCGACTGAGCTTATGTTGACCGAGTTCAACATGAGATTGCCAAGATAGCTATTGTGGACAAGGCTTTTGAGGATACCTATTTTGAAAGACTCAAACCAAACAAAGATTAGATTTTAGTCTAGCATGAAATCAAATCCAAAACAAGTAAAACTCTAAACTAAGCCACCTCAGATTGAGCTAAAACAGGTGCACCCAAGCACTGTTTGATTTTATCTTACTTAAGGGGATGTGGGTGTGCTCTCTAAGCACTTGGAGCATATTCTAATGCATACTAAGATGATTTGAGACTCATGAAAACCCCAAAAATAGCACAATATTAGGTAGAACACCCAAAATTGCCCCTAAAGCCTCAAGAACTCAAGAATGCTTTAATAGAGATTAAGCTACATGATGTTTATGCTAAGATTGATTTTAAACCAAATAGAGATGTGATATGATGCTATGCTTATGCAAAATAATGGAAGAAACTAGGTTAATCCATTAAATCTATGCTAAGATGTGTTTTAAGAAAGCTTGAAAATGATGAAAGACTAACAATTAGTATTGATTATGCTATGTCTAGAGCTAAATGAGCATGATAACAATGCATGAAATAAAGGTTGTATGGATTATTTTGCTTTTGGAAATGAGGAGGTATTTATAGGATTTCCTAAGGGGAAATGAGTGGCCAGGATCAAAATCCTTAAGAGAGGCCAAGATTCATTCAAAGGGGAGCACATGGATTGTGCTAGTTTAGGGCCACCTCCTTGTGACAAGTGTCACAAGGGCATTGGGTTGAAAGATGGGAGGAATGTGCACAATTTGAGAAATGTGCCTAAGGTCAAAGGGTGTAAGAAAGGGGTGAGGGGCTTCTTAAATGCATGTAAGAAGGATAAGGAGGCCTTAAATGCACTTAATGCATGTAAGAGAAGTTTCTAGAAGTTTGTTGACTTTGGGTCAAGTTTAGGAGTTGGCTAACCTTGGTTAGGGAATGTGATAGGATTAGGGGGGAGCATTAGGATTAGGATTAGGATTAGGACTTTCTAGAAGAGTCTAGAATTTTCTTAGGATAAACATGGATTTTTGGAAATAGATAAAGATTTATTTATTTCCATGGTTTAGTTTGAGAATATTTATTAAAAATGAATTTAACAAATATGGAGATTAAATATTTAATCTTAATTAAATATTTTGAGTTGGGATTAAAGTTAGGAAATGATGGGATTAGCCTTTAATTGAAATTAAAGAAGGATTAGAAGATTTTGGAAGAAGTTAGTGGTCTTAAGGAAATTGGCCAAGTTTTGGGCAAAAAATAAATTATTTATTTATTTTGAGATTTTTGGTCAATTTATTAATTAAAATAATTAATAAATAAGGAGATAATGTTTAAATAAGATTTAAACATTTTTGGGAGGGATTTTTTAATTAAATATTTTTAATTAAGATAAAGGGATTTAATGGCATAAAAATAAATAAATAAATTAAATCATTAATTAATTAATAAATGATGATGTCATCAGGGATTTTTCAGAAAATAAAAATATTTTATTTTTCTAAAGGATTTTTAGATGTCTACATTTTGCCCCTCTTTGATGTGATGCCACAAGTGGCATGGCGTCAAAGACAAGAAAATAAGATGCCAAAGGCTAGAATTTAGAGGAATAAAGGATTGTGCCCCATCGAGAAAATAACGCAAGGAGTAAACATTGTGTAATTTTCTCGAAAGGAAACAGAGAAAGAAGGACCGAGGAAGAAGGGGAGATAAATAACCAAGCTTCCAAGGGCAAAGATGGGTGAATGCAAGATGCAGCGATATGAGGATGCAAGATTAATCTATATGATGCACAATGCAGGGGATTGGGGGAAGCTCCAAGTGCAAATGTGGAGAGCACAACTTAGTTTAATATAGCAATGCTAGAGACTTGCCAAGGATACTGGGATCACGAGACCTTGTCACTAGTGTTGTAGAGGACTGACGCTAAAAAGACACATAGGGTTGCCCCAGCATCACACATGAAACCCAGAGGAGGCATGGTGGAAATGATGTTGAAGAAACCACAAACACACGACTAACTCACAGGCAGAAGTAAAAGATCAAAAGACCTTGCCCCAGATTATCTGCATTCGCAGTGCACCATGATATAAAGGATCGTGGTGACCTTGAGTAGAGAACAACGAGAAGCCATAAAAGATTAACAAGATCCAAAGGACAAAATCCAAGACCAAAATGAGAACTCCAAAAGGACATCCTTTGCCAAGGAGAGAGAGATTTGATATGAAGGATGGGATTGATGGTGGGAAGATTGGTTTGAACGTGTGGAAGGATGCATCAACACGGACCCAGTGGAAGATTGGATCTGAGAGGAGGAAGGATACATCCTCAAGGACCCATTGATTGAGGGGAGAATGATTGTTGTTGTTCACTAGCAAATGATGAAGTCAAAGAATAATCAGTGTGATCAAGAATAGTCGACAATTGATGTTGCTGAAGTACAAGGTTGGGATAGGACAAGAGTTCAGATCGAATGTTGTTGCAGGACTAACGATGACTATGTACAATAAGACACAAGGATATGTACAATGGACGAGAAAAAAGAGATACAACGGATATGTACAGAAGCTCAGGATTGGGGATAGGAAGATCTTGCTATATAGGATATGGTACAAGAAGGATGGTGCTATACAGGATATACAGGATATGATACAAGATATGGTACAAGATATGTGTAGGTGGGATTGTGGATTTGCTGGAGGATTATGAAAAAGAGGAATGCTGGGGGATGGTGGAGGGTGATGGGGATGGGTGAAAAAAGGACTGGGATGTTGGGATGGAGGGATGGGAGATTGATAGATAATGACTCGGTCCACTATGTATGGCACCTGTTTGCCAAGTTTTCACCAACATACTTGTCCAAGGTGCTTGAATTGCCAAGTTTTCACCATTGGATGATTGTTTTTCTTTTTCTTTTTCATTTTGCTTTTTTTTTTTTCTTTTTTTGTATTTTTCTGCTTTTTCTAATTTTTATGGATTTTCTGAATATGTAGATTTGGTTCAGGCATAGAACCTCTTCAAATGTATGATGTTGATGGGATCATTCAAAGGCTCACCTTTTAGTGTAGATAACTGATAAGCTCCAGAGCTGAAGCATGCTGTGATAACATAGCGGCCCAACCAAGTAGGCTCAAACTTGCCTTTATTTTCTCTGTGTGCTTGGACTTTTTGATTTTCTTTGAGGACCATGTCACCGACCTGAAATTGTCTAGGATGGACCTTCTTGTTATAACTCCTTTTGAGTCGATTCTAGTATGCAACCAGGTGATCATATGCTTGTTGTCTCTTTTCATCTAACAGGTCTAGCTATGTGAGACGGGCCACATGATAGTCTTCATCAATGGTGTAGTTCTTCATGGAGACTCACAATGATGGGAGCTCAACCTCAATTGGCAGAATGGCTTTGGCACCATATACAAGGGAATATGGGGTGGTTCCTATGGGAGTGCGATAAGAAGTACGGTAGGCCCAAAGGGTGGGATTGATTTGGAGGTGCCAATCACAACCAGAATCATTGACAACCTTCTTGAGGATTTTCAAGATAGTTTTATTGGTTGCCTCAGCTTGGCCATTTCCTTGAGGGAAATATGGACTGGAGAAATGGTGATGGATGTGGAGTCTAGCACACAGATCATCCACATGCTGGTTTTCAAAAGGTGTGCCATGGTCAGTGAAGATGGTAGATGGTATGCCAAAGCAACAAATGATGTGGTAAAGGATGAACTTGGATATTTGGATACCACTAGTTAGGGTGAGTGGAATCACTTCAACCCATTTGGTGAAGTACTCTATGGTATTTATTATGTACTTGTGTCCATCTGAGGAAAGGGGAGTGATTAAGCCGAAAAGGTCAAAGCCCCAACATGAAAATGGCCAAGGTGGTGCAATCGGCTGCAAATCTTGTGCTAGTGCATGAATCAAATTTGCATGCTGCTGACATGGTAAGCATTTTCTAACAAATCCACAAGCATCATGTTCCATGGTTGGCCAATAATATCCAACTTGAAGCAACTACTTAGCTAGAACCATGCCACTCGTATGGGCACCGTAAATTCCAGCGTGGACCTCTTGTAAAGCCAGGACAACCTCATTTGAATCTAAACACTTAGAGAGGATATTGTGATACCCTCAATGATAAAGGGTGTTGGCTACAAGAGTGTAGCAGGAAGCTCTGTGAATAAGGTTTTGGCATTGGTTATTGGTGAGATGGGGAGATATGATACCATTCTTTAGATATGCATGGATGTCATGGTACCACGGGGACTGGGGACCAACCAAGACACACACCATTTCTGTATTGGCATTCTCATAAGCTGGTGTATGTAGCTGCTTGACTAGAAATTCATACTGTGATGCATCGCATGGGATTTATAACAAGGACCCAATAGTTTCCATTGCATCAACTTCTTTGTCTTGAAGTCTTGGTATCTATGTGAATTGTAGATTCAAGAAATGCTCTTTCAATCTATCCACTAGTTCTTTGTAGGGTAGCAGCTTGTTGTCCTTTGTTTGATATTCATCTATGACTTGCTTGATAATGAGCTGTGAATCACCGAACACTTGCAGTTCTATGATATTCCATTGAATAGCTATTTTGAGACCTGAGATGAGTGCCTCATATTCTGCAATGTTATTGGTACATGAAAATCCCAACTTGAATGATTTTGGAATGTAGTCACCTTGAGGTGTGACAAATAAGATTCCTGCCCCTGATCCATGTGATGTGTTGGAGCCATCAAAGTATAGTTTCCTCATGGGCTGTTCTTTGATCATACATAAGTCTTCATTAGGGAATTCCATGATTAGTGGATAAGCATCCACCAGTGGTGCTTCTGCTAGCTGATCGGCAATGACTTGCCCTTTGATTGCTTTCCAATCTATGTACTGGATGTCAAACTCGCTGAGTATCATGACCCATTTTTCCATATGGCCTGTGAGAGTTGTCTTTGATAGTAGATATTTGAGGAGGTCCACTTTTGAAATGAGCCTGATTGTGTGACTGAGCATGTAATGTCAAAGCTTTTGAGTGGCAAAAACCACTGCAAGGCACACTTTTTCCATGGGTGAGTAATTAAGGTCATAGCCGACAAGATTTCAACTAATGTAGTATATGGCTCTCTCTTTGTTTTCATCATCATGCTGAGTGAGGAGTGCCCCTAGTGCTGTAGTGGTTGCTGAGATGTAGAGTATGAGAGGGCATCCTAGAACTGGTGGTACTAGGATTGGAGAATTAGCTAGATACTCCTTGAGCTTATCAAAGCTTCTCTAACATATGGGATCCTATTTGAAGCTTGTGTCTTTTCATAAAAGATGCATAAAAGGTTGGCACTTGTCTGCTAGTTGAGAAATGAACCAACGTAGTGATTGAAGCTTTCCTTGTAGGCTTCTGAGCTATTTGAGTGTTCTTGGGGGAGGCATTTCTATTATTGCTTTGACCTTTTTAGGTTCAATCTCTATGCCTCATCTTGATACTATGAAACCTAGGAGCTTTCCAGATGTAACACCAAAGACACATTTCTTTGGATTGAGTCGTAACCCATAGTGTTGCAAGCATTCAAACACACTCTCAAGAATGTCAAGGTGTTCATGGTGTGTCTTTGATTTTGCAAGAATATCATCCACATAGTCCTCCAAGATCTTGTGGATCATGTCATGGAAGATTGCTGTCATCGCTCTCTGATATGTGGCTCCTACATTCTTTAGACCAAAGGGCATCATGTTATAGCAAAAGGTACCCCATGGAGTGGTGAATGTTATTTTGTGTTGGTCTTCTACTGCTATATGAATTTGATTGTATCCAGAGAAACCATCCATTAGTGACAACATTTTATGGCCCGTTGTAAGGTCTACGATCATGTCTATGTTAGGTAGCAGGAAATCATCTTTAGGGGATGCCTTGTTTAGGTCCCTGAAATCTGTACAAATTTGGATGTCACTGGAAGGCTTGGTGATAGGTACCATGTTGGAGATCCAATCTGAGTAATCTATAGCTCTAATAATCTTTGCATCTAGGAGCTTTTCGAGTTCTGATTTTACCAATAGAGCTACTTTGGGATGCACTTTGCATAGCTTCTGCTTTACTGGCTTAACATTGGGGTCCACAGCTAGATGATGAACAATAAGTTTAGTATCAAGTCCAGGCATGTGTGCATATGACCATGCAAAGTTCCTAGTAGCTTCTTGAAGTAGCGCAGTGAAAGCCATTTCTTCACCTTCTATCATGTTGGCTGCAATGTAGGTGATCCTCAAACATTCCTCTGTACCTAAGTTGATTGGCTTATTTGCTTCTATGCTGATAGGTGACTGCTCAGGTCTGTAATCCTAGATGGGAGGAAGAGGCAAGTCTTCATCTTCTAGTGCTTGAATTGCCAAGTTTTCACTAGAAGATACGCTCTTTATTTTTACTTTTTTGGAATCATAATGTGCCCTGGAAGGGTTTTCACATAAGGACTCATGTTTTACTCTTTCTATTTCTCTTTTGTAGCTAAAGCTTACCTCCTCTCCAAAGTATCCTTCTGGGTCAAGCTTGTAGATGTGAGCTAACTCTGAATCCTGAAATAAGTGTGGGCCTGATGCCCCCATGAATTTGAGGAGTGCCTCTGTGCTTTGGAACTCATTGATGTGTGTGATGCTTGGTTGGTCCCAGTCTATGAGTTTAGGGTGGGTGAGGGGAAGTTCTATGAGATTGATGGCAAGTTGTTGGAGGATAGAAGTCCCCAGGAGGGTGTCATCATCAAAGATATCATCATAGGATTTGATTTCTTTCTCTTCAGGGATGTCTTCAATCTCTACGAGGTCATCCTGGCTATTCAAGAGGGGAACGCTAGTCATGTTGGTGCCCCCAGTTGTGGTATTGGGCCCTTGTATATGCAGGTGAGGGGTATTAAAGCCAAGACCCTGATGCTCAGGATTCTTTGATGCTGTGATGGGATATTGGTTGCTGCCTTCTTGTGGTCCTAGGCCACTGCCTTGATAGTTCCATTGTTCAGTGGTATACTTATATTGTTTCAAATATTTATCTTTGAAATAGACAAGAAGTTGAGTATCAGGTGGTGGGGGATATTTATACAACCACCTATTGATGTCAGGATCCATCTCTTGACTGTTTATGTTGCCATGGGATTCAAAAGTCATAGATCCAATTCTCTTGATTTCATGATGCTCTTCAATAGGCTTGCTTTGGTGACTCGGGCACCCTTGGGTATGTGGATCACGTGGGAGGGCCCCTATGGAAAATGCATCATGTAGGCTGTATTCACCACAACCCTAGTTATCGATCTTGAAGGAAGAAAGGGTGGAGGTGAGGATGGTTTCTAGATCGCAATGGGATCGGGACGAGCTGGCAATAGAAGTACCAATGTCAGTTCCAGGATAATGAGTGGAGTGAGGGAATGATGCTTCCATCACATGATAGTATGTGAAGGGTTGGGGGTCAGCAAGGATGGTAACCTCAGTGCCTTGATGTGGAAATTTGATGCACTGATGGTAAGTCAAGGGTAAAACCCTAATGGAATGAATCCATGGTCGGCCTAAGAGGATATTGAATGGTAGGTCAAGATCAACAACATGGAAAATAGTATCCTGTGTTGATGGGCCTAGATGAATGGGCAAAGTAATAGTACCTTCAGAGGTATGCTCTAAGTTTTCATAGGCTTTGATAGTGATTACTTCATGTGCTATATCAACCTGGGTGAACCCAATCTACTGAATGAATTTCAAAGTACACAAGTTCAGGGTTGAGCCATTATCTATTAAGACCCGTTTCATGGCAAAGTCTCTAACCATGATGGTGATGTGGAGAGGGAGAGTATGGTCAGGTGCAATGTCTGGTATGTTGGATGTTTTGAAGGATAAAGCATAGGCTATGAATAGATGTCCCACAAGGGTCTCAAATTGGGTGGTGTTAATGTCTGTGGGGACATGTCCTTCTTTGAGAGCTCGGTCAAGGATCTCCTGATGGAGAGGTGAAGTGCGAAGAAGGTCCAAGATTGATATTTGGGCTGGTGTGTTCCCAAGATGTTCTATGAGGTTGTACTCTACATTATGTGCATTATGGGCTAGCCTTGGTTGGGCACCAGTGACAGTTATCTGACCTCTATGGGTGGTAACAGCACATTGACTGTTTGCTCCTCTGACATGGATTGCATTGACTGTGGGCTCAACTTGGGTTATACATCCAACAATATTATCATAATTGATATAGGCAATAGTGTGATCTTCTTGTTTGCCTTTGCCATGATTTTGGGGATGATTGGTTTTAGTTTGGTTGTTCCCAGCATTATGTTGTGGGAACACATTCTGATAAATTTGCAAATTGGCATTTGGCGAGGCTTGAGTGGGTGTATCTACTTGAATCTCTTTTTGGTTAGTGAGATCTTGGATATAGTTTTTGAGTCTCATACACTTCAAGGCAGTGTGTCCTTTGATACAATGATAATCACAGTACTTGTGATCTTTGTACCAATCAAGCTTGGGAGTGGTATCATCAACTAGCTGAATTGGTGGATATGTAATCAAGTTGGCCTTGGCCATTCGATGAAATATAACATCCAAAGGTTCACCCAGCGGTGTGAAGGTTTTCTTTGGATAATTTTGAGCTCTGGGTTTGTTCTGCTTGGCAGCAATATTGATGGCATTGATTTGATTGTTTGGATTATCTTGATAAGCTTGATGGGCTGGTTGCTGATAATTCTGCTAATTATTCTGAGAATGATATTGTTGTGCGGGTTGCTGATGGACGTGAGGAGGTTGCTGATGGATGGGTGCTTGTTGTTGTTGGTATGTAGGAGTTGATGGAGGACTAGCCACAACAAATTAGACATGCTCTGTATCAGTGGCTCCATTAGTAACAACATTCTTGTTACGATTCCAGTAATAGGATTTATCATTGCTAGGTTTTTGGGCATCATTTTTGAAGTGTTGGATTGTGCCTTCATCTAGGAGGGCCTTTTCAATACCTATCCCCTTGCTCTTGATATCTTGATAGGTTTGGAGACAATTCATCCTCATGAAGTGGGATAACTTAGGATGCAAATTATCAATAAAGATTTTAGTCAAATGCTTTTCAGGTGACTGGTATGATAGCCTGGTAGTAAGGTTCTGCCATTGTTGCAAGTATTCTGCTAGGCTTTCTCCTTCTTTCTATTTTGAGTTGCAGAGATCTAACAAGGTCAACTCATTCTCAACATTGTGGGCATAGTGGGCAATGAACTTCTCAGAAAGTTTGGCAAAGGTTGTGATAGTCCCATAGGGTATTTTGTAGAACCATTCAACAACAGTTCCTCCCAAGCTTTTGGGGAATAGGCGTAAGAGATAGTTATCACTATAAGCCACTTCTTAGCATGCCATGTAGAATTCTTTAATATGATTAACTAGATCTCCTTTCCCCTAATATTTATCAAACTTAGGTGTCTCGAAGTGCTTAGGGAAAGGTATAGCAGCAATGGATCAGTCAAACAGATAAGGACACACCTCCTCAAACTTGTAGGTTTTGCTATTGGTACCAGTTTGAAGCTCCTTAAGAGCATTCTTCATGGCTTCCCACTCAGCATTGATTGGTGTTTGAGAAGTTACTCCCATTTGAGGTGGGTATTGTTGAGTGGGGTATGGAGATGGCCCAACGGGATAGGTAGATTGGAGTGGATTTTGGAGTGATGTTTGTTGGGGATATTGTTGATGCAACACAGGGGGATATTGTGGTGGAGGATATGGGACTTCTTGCTGGGGTTGTGGGATGACTGGGACTTGCTGTTGTGACTAATAGGAGGAAACTTGTTGCTGTTGGGGAATGATGGGGGTTTGTTGTTGTGACTGAAAGTATGGTTGCTGTGGGGGTAGCTGGTGGAATGATGAAGCTTTTTGATAAGATGGTCCTTGTTGAACTTGGCTCTGTGGTTGACTGATATAGGTCGGGTGCATTCCTATATTTCTTAAGGGTGGAACTGATGTAGGGAAGCTTGAAGAAAAGGATGGCTAGGAAAAATAACTTGTGAAATGGGATGAACTTTGCTGTTGAGGTGGAGGAACTTGCTGAAAAGCACTGGGTGTTGGGAATGGATAGCTTGTGAAGGATGAGGTTGGTGGAGGTTGAGATGGTTGCTATTGTACTACTTGTGAGAAGGTGGCCTGTTGGTTTGCAAATATGGATGTAGGAGAGTGAGTTGGTATTCCAAAGGCTTTCATGTCTTCTTGAGTGAGACCCCAATGAGGACCAATGTGAGGTGGGAATTGTGTTGTAGTGGATGTTGGGAAGGTAGATGTGATGAGAGTTTGGGACATGAATGGTGGATTTGAAAAACCCATGGAAGGCATTCCTGTGGTGAAGGCATTTTGCTGGGCTTGTACCTAGGTAAATGCTTGTTGGGGGGGAAATGAAGAGAACATTTGCGTTCCCCATGAAAAGGGTGATGTTGATGCAGAAGTTTGCTGAGTATGAAAGGGGAGAGATTGCACTGCCCCCAGAATAGATGATGCTGATGTGGAGGCTTGTTGGGAGAAAGAGGGAAATGATTGCATTGACCCTAGAAAGGATGGTATGGATGCAGAAGCTTGTGGTGTGAAAGGGGAAGATGATTGTGTCTCTCCTGGTATAAAAGGTGTGGATGTGGGAACTTGTGAAGTGAGGGGGAAAGATGATTGCATCCCTCCTAGAAAGAATGGTGTTTCTTGGTTTATGGAAGGTGGAGGAACTGCTTGTGTAAAGGGTTGCGTAAGAGGTGGGAGTTGATTTTTTGACAAGCATTGGATTTGTACAAGAGCTTGGGAAGCTGTGTCAGATGATGAAGTACCTATGATAGGGAATTGAGCAAATGGTGTTACAGCTTGTGTTATAGGACTGGCGAAGCTTCCTTGCAAAAGAAGAGGAATGGTGGAGGTTACTTGAGACATTTGCAAGGTTGGATCAAGGAATGGTTGGATGAATGGAGAGTATAATTGTGCTAGGATTTGGATAGTGCTTATGGGAATGTGAGGATGGAGATATGGTGGAATGGAAGTCCATGCTTGTGCAAAGTTAGTGAACATGCTTTGCTAGTTTTGGGCCATGAGTGTTTTGACTAGTGGTGGATTCTCTGGATGATTCACAAATGTTTCTATTGCCAGAGGAGCTGAGGGGATATTGGGATCATCCCATGTATTTCCAGTTTGTATTTGGGGATCATAGGCTACCATCGCACTGGTAAAAATGTTGGGATTAGATGAGCTGGTGATTGGATAAGGATTCATGTTCCTTCGCTTCCTAGATCCAAATCTCATCTCGACAGGCATGGAGATGCAGATGCTAGATGAATGCAAGATGTTTCCTAAAAGACTCTAAAGGATGACAGATGCAAGCTTAAGGAACTTCTAAGGATGATGAATTTCTAAAATGAAATGCAAGGATTTGATGGGATGCTTGGATTATGAATCAAAGATGGCAGAAGTTTTGATGGAAGATGGTGATAGATTGGTAAAAAGCTTGGCGATGATGGTGGCTTGGTGGGATGCTCTGATTTGGGTCAAGATTGATTGGTGGGATGCTGGTGGAAGACTAATAAGTGTCAACAATGAGCTACTATTTTTTTTTCCGATGGAGGATCAGTGATAGGATTTGGCTAACCTAGGATAGACTAATGATCTTCTGTCAACTGGATTCTTATCAATGCGAGCCAATCTCTTGCTCGAGATGATGAGGTTGTGCAAGGACAAGTTGGATTTCCTTTTAGACAATGCTCTGTCAAAAAAGGGGGTGATTTCTGATTTGGGATAAGGGATGGAAACAACTCAAAGGTTTTGAACACTAAGTACTTGGGGATTTGGATCTCTGGATTCAGTGCAAAGGATGGTGGATTCTATTTTGGATATTGGATGCTGGATTTGGATGAAGGATATGGGACTCTGATTGATGGATTGCTAATGGAAAGATGGTGAAGGATGATGGAACAATGCTCTTTCTAAAAGGATGATGCAAATGCAATTGAGATGGATGATCTATGATGTTGTTAGGAAGATGATGATGAATGCAGCTAAGGACTCTAGAATGCAACTAAGGATTTGGTGATGATGCCAAGATGAAACTAGGATGAGACTAGGATGAAGGACTGCCAAGATAGGATTTTGAGATCTAAAGGTAGAATGGACATGTGATGGATCCTCGCTAATCTTCTCTTTCAAGACTGATGTAGCGATGGTTTACTGGGAATTGGTAGGCAAATTGTTTGACTCTTGCGTTATAGCCAATATTATCAAGCTTTTCTTGATATTTTTCTTCTGCTTGGGTTGCTTGGATAGAGGATTGATGGCTCTTAAGGTTTCTTTCTGCAACTTTCTTCTCTTGATAATCCTTGGATTTGGGTAACTTAGCTTTCAGATGTTTGATCAAATTGGGCATAACTCATAGAATTTCTGATAAGTTGGTTTGAGACAAGGTTTTTTGGATATCTGATTCCAAGGGTTTCTCTGCAAAATGTCTTGAGTATCTCGAACTGGGTTTGTTGATTAGTTTGATGTTTTCCAATGGCAAAGGATAGATTTCAACAAAGATTTTCGGAAAAGCAATCTCCACAAGGGACAAAGCAACCTTGTGGGATACAAACAAGATAACTGACTCTGATAAAGCTTTGAAAGTGTATGTTCCAACAATGTTTTCACGGAGTATTGACTGTCAAGCACTTCAAACAGATCTACCTAAGGAAGGTGAGTATCAAAATCGCTTGCCCACAGCATGGTACCCCCTAGAAGGGAATACAAATGGTGAGTAATCTTGAGGTGACCTGGTAAAACCCTTGGAATCAGTCCTTGCACAAGGATTTTGATACTTTTGGATGTAGATAGGGTAGCCTCTATTTTATCAAGTTTTTAATAGTTCCGTGTTGTCTCCATACCCGATTATGCTAACCGCCTGTGACTCACTTAAGAGCCTAGCCAACAACGTTGGGGGAGGAATATTTACCTGTCCCCAGACATTTGCATTTGGCACAAAATGCCCATGGATTAGGAGATATAAGTGAGTACTTTTTGCCTTCACTTTATATATATACCGGCCAGGGGGGATACCAGTTTGAGGTCATTCTCCGAGGAGGAAGCACTTTTCTCCCTAGGTAGGCCTCGCTAAAAGTAGAACAAGTGAACTTGTCTGAGTCCAAATGTTCTACATTGCTTACTTTAACAAGGATTTACAAAAAAAGTAAAGCTCCTAATTGCACATCAAGCAAGTTGTTCTTTCCTCCAATTTGATTAAGTGTGATTTGAATTTTGAAATTGAAGACACAAGTGTTTAGGCTTTGATTTATTCTTTTTTCAAAAGACTTTCGAGCGTTTGCAGTTGCTTTGACTTGGGCATTCAAGATTGAATTATCATGTTGATTTAGAACTTTGAAGTGCTTTGTTTTGTCCTTAAGGCATTCAAGATTGAATTTGTGCTTTGCTTGAATTGAAAAGGAGGGAATAGAGATGCTTGTTCTTTCCAATTTAGATCATTCAAGATTGTGTTTGATTTTCAAAATGATAATGACTCTTAGGACCTAAGTTCTTTTCCTTAGTTTCATTCAAGATTTGTTTGAATTTTTCTTTTTATGAATCTGAGAACAAATTTAAGGCAAAAACATAGTCAATAGTGACATTGTCCAGCTAACACATGACACTGAAAAACTCATAGGCGACAGCGGAATGATTACAGGTGACAGTCAAATGTTCATAGGTGACACTTAAACATGCATAGGCGAGACTAAAAGATGCATAGGCGATAAGGAAACTATTCAAGGTGATAAATGAAGTGTTTGCATGTGACATCTAAACATGCACAGGTGACACTTAATCAGGCATAGGCAACACTTAATCAGGCTTTAGGCAACATTTAATCAGGCGTAGGTGACACTTAATCAGGCATAGGCGATGCTTAAACATGCATAGGCGACACTTAATCAGGCTTTAGGCAACACTTAATCAGGTGTAGGTGACACTTAATCAGGTGTAGGTGACGCTTAAACATGCATAGGTGACAGTAAAATGTGCATAAGCGTTAGTGAAAAATGCATACGCGATAGTGAAACATGCACAGGCAGTAACAAAACATGCACACGCGATAGTAAAACTATTGCAGGCGACAGTCAAACATGCATAGGTGCCAGATAAATTATTACAGGTGGCAGTGAACTAATTATAGGTGATAAAAAAATGGTTATAGGCGAGACTTCTATAAGTGGGGGCGTGAATTTTTATTTTACAAGCGTGATTACATCTGTTACAGGCGACATAAAAGAAGTTTGAGACAGAACAGAAGTTATCAAAGGCAGAAATTTTTTAGAAAATAGGCATCAATACAGAGCTTGTAGGTGTCATCAAACTATTTGTAGGCATGACTATATTGTGTGTAGGCATGACTGGACTTTGTGTAGGTAACATTTCATCTATTTCCTGCAAATTATTCATAAAAAATGGCAAATATGAGAGTACAAAGTATGATCTAATCAAGCTGATTTGTGGGTTCGGGTCCCACTAGGCGTGCCAGAATGTGGACAAGGCTTTTGAGGATACTTATTTTGAAAGACTCAAACCAAAAAAAGATTATATTTTAGTCTAGCATGAAATCAAATCCAAAACAAGTAAAACTCTAAACTAAGCCACCTCAGATTGAGCTAAAACAGGTGCACCCAAGCACTGTTTGATTTGCTCTTACTTAAGGGGATGTGGGTGTGCTCTCTAAGCACTTAGAGCATATTCTAATGCATACTAAGATGATTTGAGACTCATGAAAACCCCAAAAATGACACAATATTGGGTAGAACACCCAAAATTGCCCCTAAGGCCTCAAGAACTCAAGAATGCTTTAATAGAGATTAAGCTACATGATGTTTATGCTAAGATTGATTTTAAACCAAATAGAGATGTGATATGATGCTATGCTTATGCAAAACAATGGAAGAAACTAGGTTAATCCATTAAATCTATGCTAAGATGTGTTTTAAGAAAGCTTGAAAATGATGAAAGACTAACAATTAGTATTGATTATGCTATGTCTAGAGCTAAATGAGCATGATAACAATGCATGAAATAAAAGGTGTATGGATTATTTTTCTCTTGGAAATGAGGAGATATTTATAGGATTTCCTAAGGGGGAATGAGTGGCCAAGATCAAAATCCTTAAGAGAGGCCAAGATTCATTCAAAGGGGAGCACATAGATTGTGCTAGTTCAGGGCCACCTCCTTGTGACAAGTGTCACAAGGACATTGGGTTGAAAGATGGGAGGAATGTGCACAATTTGGGAAATGTGCCTAAGGTCAAAGGGTGTAAGAAAGGGGTGAAGGGCTTCTTAAATGCATGATAAATGCATGTAAGAGGGATAAGGAGGCCTTAAATGCACTTAATGCATGTAAGAGAAGTTTCTAGAAGTTTGTTGACTTTGGGTCAAGCTTAGGAGTTGGCTAACCTTGGTTAGGGAATGTGATAGGATTAGGGGGGGGGATTAGGATTAGGATTAGGATTAGGATTAGGATTAGGATTAGGACTTTCTAGAAGAGTCTAGAATTTCCTTAGGATAAACATGGATTTTAGGAAATAGATAAAGATTTATTTATTTCCATGGTTTAGTTTGAGAATATTTATTAAAAATGAATTTAACAAATATGGAGATTAAATATTTAATCTTAATTAAATATTTTGAGTTGGGATTAGGGTTAGGAAATGATGGGATTAGCCTTTAATCGAAATTAAAGAAGGATTAGAAGATTTTGGAAGAGGTTAGTGGTCTTAAGGAAATTGGCCAAGTTTTGGGCAAAAAATAAATTAATTATTTATTTTGGGATTTTTGGTCAATTTATTAATTAAAATAATTAATAAATAAGGAGATAATGTTTAAATAGGATTTAAACATTTTTGGGAGGGATTTTTTAATTAAATATTTTTAATTAAGATAAAGGGATTTAATGGCATAAAAATAAATAAATTAATTAAATCAATAATTAATTAATATATGATGATGTCATCAAGGATTTTTCAAAAAATAATAATACATTATTTTTCTAAAAGATTTTTAGGTGTCTACAGCTGTATCTCACCTAGAAAGTGTACGGATAATTAATGAATCCCTAATTCAATTATTTTAAGTCTATAAAGTAGGAAGTTACCATTTATTTCATTCCACCAATAACTTGAGAATTATTAGAGTGATTTAAATAGTGAGTAAATAGTGCAATTAGTGCTAAGTACGATTTGCATAAATCTTCACAGCGTGTCATCAACAAAATATTTGAAGAACACGTGTGCAAGGTATTTTACCAAGTAAATATTTTTAGTATTTTAGCCCTTAAGTTGAAATACATGGCATCATCGTCATCAGCTGTAATGAAGAAGCAAGGAAAAGATTTTTTTAATGTATAATTAGTGAGGAATGTGGCATGCAAGCCACATAAGTTTCAAGCTGTTCTGGAAAGTGCAATCATGGGAGATCTAACTGGAGCCTTGTCATCAATTCCTAAGAAAGTCTTAATGATAAATGATATTCGGTCATGTTATATGTGCAAGATTGGAGAAATCGGTGATTAAGAACTAAGAGAGGCATATGATAAACTATGTAGCAATGTGGTGTTGAAGTTGTAACACTAAAAGGTTGTTGAGCACGGGTTGGTTCATGCCCTTGACTTTTTGCAAAATTTCAAAGTAGAATGGATCAAGATTGTACTGAGTAGGGTACATGATATGAAAATATGGTTGGAGGATGGACCAGTCCAAATCACCAAAGATATGATTCATCAGATAACTAGATACCCTAAACTCACTAGGAAGAAAATAATGAGAAGTCAAAGAAAGGAGGAAATACAATCAAACACATAGGCAATATGGAACAAGTAGGGCATGAATATCTCTACCATCACTAACCTAGAAATTTAATTTGTAGTGAGGGTGATAGCACACATATTTTATCAGTCAAGTCTGTAAGATAGTGTTCCATGCATGGAAGTGGACCAAGCTTGGAAGATAATTAAAAGGAATCACACATATGGCCATGCTGAGCTCCAACTGACACAACTTGCTGAGAATCTTACATCAATTTGGAAAGAAAATAATTCAATGGGTAAGTTCAGCTCCCTACTTGTTTGTTCATTTTTCTACATAATTCAGAAAAGTTTTCCTACTGTTGGAGGAGTAGAATGGGATAAGAATAGACTAGTGATAGTTCAGGTTAATGAGATTATTAGTCAAATGGCTAAAATTTTTGAAAGCATTATGGAGAACTACTTTGTTGAGTTTAAGAAGAAAATGAGGAAAAGAAGTAGAATTAATGTATCCTTAGTAGAGAAAAACAATCAAGACATATGCTTTCTAGTTGACATTAACCTCACATATGCTCAAGCTATAATACTGAGGGTATCATGGCTAATTCCATTACCTTATGAGGTAAACATTGATGAAACAACAACAACAATTACAACCTTATTATCCAAGGAATTTGATAAGAAGGATACATATTTTGGAACCTATGAAGAAGCTAAGGCTAAGATAACCATGGGATTAAAGTCTACCACTATGGAGAGAAAGAGGAAAAAGATAGTTAAAAACATTGAGAAGATGATAGGAGAAGGAGAGGTAGATGCACCTCTAGAATTGACTTAAGGATTAGGAGAAGACAAGTCAAGTGAGTCTAGTGAAAGTGAAGAGGAGAAAGTGGTAGAAAAGAAAGGTAAGAAGGCATTAGTTGCTGAGACCATGAGAAAAGCAATGCAGAAACCAAATCCCATCTCCTCACCAATACTTAGGCCAAGAACTAGGGCAGCCTCTACTACTATAGCTGTTGAGCCTCAAATGAAAACCCTTGCATCAAGGAAGAGAAAAATAGTTCAACCTAAGGTAGTTTCGAGCCAGATGAAGAAGAAACCATGGAGAAAACTCATTTTGGAGAAGGATGATGAGGAAACTGATAGCGATAAAGAAATAAAGAAGAAGGTATCATTATAGAAGAAAAAACTAATTATGGATGAAATATGCCACAACATCAAGAGCATTGCTAGCCTAGTAGGCTTCAAACAAATAAAATTTGAAAGGATGAGTATTGAGGATAAGGAAAAAGTAGAACAAGCAATGCTTGAGATGCTTTGTATATTTAAGATGATATCACTTCAATTGGGGAATTTGATTCCTGATGAGTTATATCAAAGTATAGTATAGAAATGGGAATATTATCTTACGATAGAAAAAAAAATTAGGGAAAGCACACTTGCTCAAGTCACACCAAACTTATCCCCTGCTTACATTTAGCAGTACATGGAACAATACAAAAATAGATTCGTTCCCAAGCTCTAGGCATACTCTATCCTTCAACACAAGGTTGAAGATGTTGTTCAACAAAGTCTAAAGGTGTGGAAGGTCATTTTTGGTCTCATAATTGATAAAAGTGCACAACAGGATACTAGCACATCAATGGAAATTGAATTAGATAATAAAGAGGATGTTAGTGAGCCTCAAATTTAAAAGGAAGCAACTCAAAAGAATGAGGAGTGTGAGAAGACAACTAAAATAACCATTGTTGATATCACTGAGGACACCCTTATGAAAACTCATATATTGATCGAGGAATAAATTCAAGCTGAGGCACCAAAGATACATCTTTGTTGAGCAATAATCTAGTATTATTACAAGTGCTAGATTATACACAGATTAAGGATACATCAACTATTAAAGTTACCTCTGCTAGTCCACATATAGTTACAGTTGATATGCTAGCTAATCATAGTACTACTATCGAGGAATAGGACAAGTTGGTAATTACACCTACGCCTACATCTATTGAGGAGTCAAGTAAAGGGAAAGTTGAACAATTTGCATTGGTTATAGTAAACCTCATGTTGAGGAAAAGGAAATAGAAAAGAAAGAGATCGAAAAGAAAAATATATTCAAGAACCTAAGGAGAAAGAGGCAATAAAAGCTCTTATACAGATGCCAAGTGGTACAACACCTAGAAGAAGTCACATAAAAAGAAGGATAAATCTCCTACTCCATAGGTGACACTCAAGGAAGTTATTGTGATTTGTAAATGGGACATAGATAACTTGACCTATGATCAGATGTAAATTTTGCAAGATCTATTGAAGAAGAGAAAATAGGAAGAAATGAGAAGGGAACATAGGCAAAAAGAAGTACTTCATGAAATAAAAGGTATATTCATAGATGCTTTTGATATGATTGATGTAAATGACTTTGACCCTATTCTAGAATAACTTGTTCGCATTGTCAGGAAAGTGATTGATGTTAACAATGAGGCTAATAACAAGTTGTTGCAGTGGTCATAAAGGAAATTTGAGACCAAAGTACTTAATAAGGTCTCTACAAACATCGCAGTGAAGCAGGTAGAACTTTCTACCTTAATAACAAACTTAGAAGAAGTACAAAATGCACATTCTTTGTACAAGAAATTATGTGATGTAGAAGTGTTTACAAAGGACAACTAGGATTTGGTAGACAAGCTATAGTTAGATATCAAGTCTATAGGTCATTTATTTAGCTTGGATGCAAGTTCTAGCTCTATGCATTATACCAGGCTTCTACATACTCAAGGGAGGTTAGCCGAGTTGATGGCTAATAATGGTAAGATAAGGGCTCACTTACTCTCCATTCAAACAATGTTAACACCTCATCTAGAGGCCATGCAAAGAGAGTTAGTTACGACAAATGAATTAGTTCAGAAAGATCCCCATCTTTTTATCACTGAGAGTCTAGTTGACCTCGCTGTCGAGCTCGAGGTAAAGTCCAAGGTTTTGAAGATTGCAACATCCAATTGGGACAACACATTGCATATGGTCATACAACTTCATAAACCATTTTTGGACAAGTATTTCAAGATTCCTACACCCCAAGAACTTCAAGTGACAAAAACAAGGGGGAAATAGGAATGACATGACATGTTAAGTCACAAAGAGGGAACAACATCAAAAAGAAGAATCAGAATGAAGAAAGCAAAAATGAATGGTATGAAATACTAAGTTTTGTAAATATATGTATGTATTCGAGTGTATGTCAAATAAGGAATTCTTATGTGTACAAATGTAAATTTTTTTTTGAAGACCGAGTTAAGTTTTAGGGGGAGTATTCTGTAAACATTTTTGCTAATACTAAGTACTCTTGTAAATGTAATGAAAATGTCATGGAGAAGTGTTTTTGCCACTAATGTCAAAGGGGGAGATTGTTGATCTCTAAAATTTTGTTGTCTATTAGTGTCTTACACTTAGTCATTTTCTAGGCAATGTTGGTCAGTCATCACTACGACCGAGTCATCATATATAGGTCAAGTCATGTATAATGTACATTTACCAAGTAGTAGTCACTATCGAGTAAAATAGTGGTCACCGAGTACTTTAGTATTAGCCGAGTCAGCTTTTGTCGAGTTATGTAAAAAAGACAATGCCGAGTACCAGAGATATCAAATGTCAAGCAAGCTACAATTGACATATGTGTTTTTTATGGCATAAACACTTAGGTAAACTATTTTGATGGACATTTATATTTCATTTATTATTTTTTAAGGAAATCATAGAAGTGATTATGCTCTTCTATTGTAACCATTAATCCCTATGTAATACATGGAACCAATCAGAAATAGGGAAAGGTTAAGCAGCAAAAAGAGACAATCTAGATCGTAGATCTTAAATCTTGGAGAAAGTTAATTATCTATATAAGATGTGATCTGAACTCTAAAATAGTGAGAGAGAGAGAGAGAGAGACTGAGAATAGTAATTGTCATAAGAAGAAGAGTATGAAGGAAATCTCATACTTTCAGAATAGACAAGTATTTTGATGATCAGCGATAGAGTTCAGTGATCGAGTAGAGTAGAGAAAAGTAGTGAAGGACATAATAGAGACATATTTGATAGAAGAGATCAAATCTATATTGTAAGGAGGAGATCTATAATCAGCATCACAGTGCAAACTAAAAGATCAGGTACTGAGACATTTTAATAGGTGTATCAGGGTAAATCTCTTAATAGAGTGGTTTTGGTAGACCTTAGTAAATCTCTTAACCGAGTGCTTACTTAGTTGTAAGTCTTAAATCCATTTGCAAAATTATAGATTGTATAAGTCTCAAAGCTCTTAACAGGGCAGACCCCTCACAGGGTAGATCATATTTTGTGATCAAACTTGTAGCCCTAATAGGAAAACTTTATAATGCAGTAGTTAAGATTTGTGGGTGTTATCCCCACCTCAGTTTTACCTTTCAAGGGTTTCTGGATAACCAAATTCATTATGTTATGTTTATTTTCAAGGGTGATGTTTAGCTTATTAGATCTCTTACACTGTTGAGTTTTATGCTAATGCTATGTAAGTTTTCATTTATGTCAAAATGGATAAATCAGTGATATTTGATTTACCCCCTCTCAGTATCACATTTCCTAATAGATTTCCAACATAATCATGTTAAAAAAAATTATCATTTGATTGTGTTTAAGGTGGTCAGACATACACCTACTTTTTATTTTTTTTCTAAAATTTTCGTACTACTATATTGAAATTAAAAATTTTCAACATATAGAATAATTATTTTCAAAAAAGACCTAGTTTTTTAAAAACTAAATTTAATTTTCTACAAATTATCTTCTTACATATTTTTTATATAATATTTATAACTTGTTTAGTTTTTTATATCAACTTGCTTAAACTTGATTTTCTAAATTTTCATTGGCACTTAAGGGCTTAATTTGACATACCATGATCTTGCACATACCCATATATATATATATATATATATATATATATATATATATATATATATATATATATATATGAAGGGTGCTCCCCTTAATACCACAAACACATAACAGAAACAGAGAAACAACAATAATTTGCAAGAATAGAAAATGGGCTTTGTATTATCTCCACAAATGTGGAATTACAAATTTTAGAATTACAATATGCAAAGCCACATGTGCATTTTTTTTTACAATATTCTGTAGGACAAAGTCTCGAATCATTACCCAGATCGCTCAAAACTTCCCTAGAAAACACTACAGACCTTTCTTATATAGGCAATTTCCACTGCCCAAGAAGGTTCTAGAAATTTAGCCCTTAAGGCCGACTATCCTAAGAATTATTTTCTTTTCTTTTCTTTTTACATAGGGTCAGCTCCAAAAGAATTATAAAATATGTTTTTAGGTAGCCCAACTTTCGAAGGCCATAACTTTCTAACCGTAGCTCCATTTTTCTATTATAACCACTTTTTAGAAATGACAGGACCTGATTTATAGTGCCTGACTCACACAAGGTCTAGTCAGTCGGGGGTTGATCACGATTCAGAGCCTCTAAGGCCTTCAAAATTGACCTGAAAGATTTCATACCTAAAAACTTCAATAATTTCACCAATATAGATGAGGTGATGATAAAACTCAACTGGTAGGTTGATATGACTAAGATGAACTTCCACCTGTGAAATCAAAACATTTCGAGATCGTATGACCAACTTACTAAAAATAGTAAGTTTCCATAAATAGTAGCCCTGCACAAGATAGCCCTTATTGAAAAGAAACTAGAAATATTTTTGGGTGATGCAAGATTGCTCTTACATCCAGGATGCTCCTGCATCAAACGCTCGGGGTAATTTGAGAAGTGACCCTATCAAGACTCAGGTGTGAAGAGGAAAACCAAGTCGGTTAACCTTTTCCTTTGTCAGCCATGATGAATCTTCAACATGTCATCATTTCTATTTGACCATATAGTCTTCATATGTCCTATTCCTTGTGCTTCTGCCAACATGACTATCCATTATATCCTCAATCTCCTTGGTATCTGAACTAGCTGCTGGAATACTCCACTATGCTTCTGTGATCTCATTTTCAACACCCCCTTCATGATACTTTATCAAATCTTAAATGTTAAATACTGGTGAAATATTCAGCTCTATAGGCAATTTGACCTCATATGCATTTCCTGAATCATGCTTCTTTAGTATCTTACATGGACCAAACCTCTTCATTTTCAACTTATATGTACCAACTAGAAATCTCTCCTTCCACAAATGAACCATGAATTTATCCCCAACCTAAAATTCCTTATGCCTTCTTTTCTCACCATACCCAACCTGAATAGTGATTTACCAGTGCTCCTATTGACATAATTATTGTATGCAAATTTCGCATGTGGTAAAATCAAATCTCATCCTATTGGCTTATCTCCAACCAAACATCTCAGCAAATTCCCCAAACTCCTATTCACTACATTTGTCTGTCCATCAGTCTGTGGATGATGTGATGAATTGAACTTCAAATCTTTCTTTAACATCTTCCACAATCTATGCCAGAAATATCCTACAAACTTAGTGTCTTTATCTGAAACTATACTCTTTGGCAAACCATGTAGTCTCACCACTTCTTTGAAAAACAATTCTATCACATGAACTGCACCATTAGTCTTCTTGCAGGGAATGAAATGTGTCATCTTTGAAAATTTGTCAACCATTATAAAAATTGAATCATGTCCCCACTAAGTCCTTGGTAAACCAAGAACAAATTCCATACTGATATCCTCCCAAGGCTTCTTTGGTACAGGTAATGGTTGATACAACATTGTATTCTTCTTTACTCCTTTTGCCATTTGACATACTCTGCAACTCTGTACAAACTTCTTGAAATCTTGCTACAACTGTGACCAATAATAATTCTCACTAACCAAAGCAAGGGTTTTATCACGACCAAAATGTCTAGCCAATCTTCTACTATGCTTCTCCTTGATGAGATTCTCCCTCATAGAATTTTGTACAATGCATAACTGACTCCCTCTAAATAACATACTATCCTAGATGATAAAATCCAACCACTTCGTTCTGTCTAGAGTAACAGGTTCTTTACAAGCTTTCCAAGCTTCACCAAAATTAGGATCCTCTGGATATAAACTCTTGAGTTCTTTAAACCCAACCACCTCAATCTGCATCTTTGTCAGCAAAATTTGTCTTCTGCTTAGCACATCTGCTACCCTGTTAGACTTTCCTCTCATGTGTTTCAAAACAAATATATAACTCTACAAAAACTCAACCCATTTCAAATGCATTTGATTCAACTTTCTTTGACTACTCAAATATTGCAAAGCTTGATGATCAGTATACAAAACAAACTCCTTAGGAAGAAGATAGTGTCTCCACTTTTTCAATGCTTGAACTATAACATAAAATTATTGATCATAAAAAAAATATTTTCTCTTGGCATCATTTAACTTCTCATTAAAATAAGCAATAGGTTTACCTTTTTGGCTCATAACAACTCTTATTGCAGTACCACTAGCATCACAATCTACTTGAAACACTTTATTAAAATCTGGAAGTGCGAAAATAGGTTTTTCTATAACTTTCTATTTCAACAATTCAAAACTCTTATCTTCCCCAGTAGTCCACTTAAACTCTTTCCTATCCCCTCTCATTTTCTCAATCAAGGGTCCGCAAATACTACTAAAACTTTTGATAAACTTTCTGTAAAAGCTAGCCAAACCATAAAAAGATCTTACCTCAGTAGCACTCTATGAAGTTGGCCATTCAAGGATGGCCTGTACTTTCTCTAGGTCCATTTTTAGACCTTCTACTAAAACTACAAATCCCAGATACACTAATTCCTTCTTCACAAAATTGCACTTCTTCAAATTAATCAATAATTTCTCTTCCCTTGACTTCTTAAACACCATACGAATATGCATCATATGCTCCTCCAATGTCTTACTAAAAATCAAAATATTATCTAGGTAAACAATGACAAACTTACCCATAAGTTATTTCAAAACCTCGTTCATGAGCCGCATGAAAGTGCTCGGTGTATTGGTTAGTCCAAAAAGCATGACTAACCACTCATACAGTCCTTCCTTTTTCTTGAAAGTAGTCTTCCATTCATCTCCTTCTCTGATTTGAATCTGATGATATCCACTCTTTAGATCTATCTTTGAAAAATACATAGCTCCACTCAAATAGTCCATAATATCATCCATTCATGGTAATGGAAACCTATACTTGATTTTGATCTTGTTTATTTCTCTAGAATCTGTACACATCCTCCATTCTTCTTTCTTTTTAAGTGTTAATATTGTCAGTACAACACACGGACTCAGGCTCTCCTGAATCAACCCCTTCTGTAACAACTCATGTACTTGTCTATTCAACTCTTCACTTTCTACTAGTGTCACTCTGTGTGCTTTCTTATTTGGCAAACTAGCTCCTAAAATCAAGTCCATCTGATGAGTGATCTTCCTTACCGGTGGTAATCCATCTAGAACATTATCAGATATAATATCCTAAAACTCATTCAATAGATCTGCAACTTCTATAGGTACATATTCTACTTCTTGTTTCCTAACTTTTGGAATTAAAGCAAAACACATATGCTCATGCCTCATACCATTTAGAAATTTTCTTCCATCAACAAAAGTTATCCTTGCATTACCAAATATATTTTCTTTTATGTCCTTCAATGGCTTTAGCTTATGTCATACTCCATCCTTCGTCGGGGAATAAGTATTTGCACAAACATCATGTACAACACACATGTCAAACTACCATGGTCTATCCAACAACATATGACATGCATCCATAGGTATGATATCACATAATACCTCATTATGGTATCTGCCAATCTTGAACTTCACTAGGCACTGTTCACTAACTATGACCTTGTGGTCATCCTATACCTAGACAATCTGATATGGATGTGGGTGTTTCTATCTCTTGAGCTTCAACTTTTTGACCATCTCTTCTGACACCAAATTGTCAGTGCTTTCACTATCAATAATCACATCACAACACTTATCTTCACACTTGCACCTAGTGCAAAACAGACTCCTCCTTTGCTCAGGTTCATTCTCACCACTCAACATGACTCTTCTGTTAATTAGTATTTCTCCTCTTTCAACATCTTTAGAATGTAATGATCTGACATCTTCATCTACATGTGCAACTCTAGCCTAGCCTTCAATTCTTCTATCTATCCTTCCTTAGCATTGAGGACATTCAAATGCCCTATGACCTTCTTCTCCATAGTGAAAACATATTCCGTGGAAGCCTCCTCTTCCTGAACCTTGTCCTCTTCCTCTTTCTCTCTAATCTCTATTATTCTGATCATGGAAATGATTGGAATTATTTCATCTTTGATTTTGACTGCTACTGACCTCATCCTTTTTTTTGGATCTTCATTTTGACCTCCATATGACCATCCACTAGATCTTCCACCATGATCTCTTCCATTTTTTCTGCTATCAAACTTCTTGTTCAATTTTTCCTCTACTTTTAGGAAAAACTGGTATGCCTCTTCAATACTATTCATTCGAACCAAATTCAACTCCTCTTGAATGCTCAACCTCAACCCATTAAGATAACAAGAAACTTTCTCCTTATTAGTTTTCACATGGCCTGTTTTGATGAGAATTCAATAGAACTCATTTGTATACTCCTGAACAGATCTTTCTACTTACTTCAAAATTTGTATTTTCTTTAGTAGGTCAAGCTCATAATTAAAAGGAATGAATTGTTCCTTCAATTTATCCACCATCCGATCCCATCTTGTGATTTTACCCTTTCCTCTTCTATTTCACTCCAATTGAATCTCTTGCCATTAGATCTTCGCATGACCCTTCAATTTGGCCTTCACAAACTTGATTCGATCAGGATCCTCGTTGTCTTCATATTTAAAATATTCTTCTAATTCATTGATCCAGTCGATCAACTCCTCTAGGTTAAGATTTCTTGAAAATGTAGGAACCTCAATCTTAGGTCTTTTCCTGATCTTGGAAATGCCCCAAAAAAACCTTTCTTCCTCTTGGTTCATAATTTTGTCTTCTCCTCCTTGATCATAATTTTCTTCTTTGGCTTCATCCTCACTTTCATCTCTAACATTAAGATTTATTCCACTATGAATCTCTTATTGCAATGCTCGCACTTGTCTTTGAAGTGCTCTAACCTCAAGTGTCACACCACCAGCTCTTCCACCATGTTCCTTTTATGGAGGCATTTTCACACTGCTCCCTAAAACCCTAAATGATGGTCCTGGTGCAAACTGCCTCATAGTCAATGATCTATTTACACACTAAGAAACTCCTACTCTGATACCACTTAATGAAGGGTCCTCCTCTTAATACCACAAACACATAACAAAAATAGGGAAACAACAACAATTTGCAAGAACAGAAAATGAGCTTCTTATTATCTCCACAAATGTGGAATATAAATTTTAGAATTACAATATGCAAAGCTGCATGGGCATTTTCTTTTACAATATTTTGTAAGACAAAGTCTCGAATCATTACCCATATCTCCCAAAACTGCCCTAGACAACACTACGGACCTTTCTTATATAGGCAATTTTCACCACCCGAGAAGGTTCCAAAAATTTAGCCCTTAAGGCCGACTATCCTAAGAATTATTTTAATTTATTTTCTTTTTACATAGGGTCGGTTCCAAAAGAATTAAAAAATATGTTTTTAGGTAGCCCAACTTCCGGAGGCCATAACTTTCTAACCGTAGCTCTATTTTTCTATTATAACCACTTTTCAGAAATGGCAGGACCTGATCTACAGTGCTTGATTCACACAAGCTCCAGTCAGCCGAGGGTCGATCATGATCTAGAGCCTATAAAGCCTTCAAAATTGACCTGAAAGATTTTGTACCCACAAACCTCAATAACTTCACCAATACAGATGATGTGGTAATGAAACTCAACTGGCAAGCTAATATGATTAAGATGAACCTCCACTTGTGAAATTAGAATATTTCGAAAGCATATGACCAACTTACTAAAAATAGTAAGTTTCCATAAATAGTAGCTCTGCACAAGATAACCTTTATTGAAAAGAAACTAGAAATAATTTGGGTGATACAAGATTGCTCTTACACCCAGGATATATATGCATTTATATATTATATATAAATAGATGCATATATATATATATGACTATCTATTTTATATATAATATATAAACGCATATATAGACACATATGTATATATATTTATATATATGTCTGTATATATATGTATATATATATATACACACACACACATACACATGACTATCATAGATATCTGCATATATATATACATGATTGTCATGTATATCTATGTATATCTATGTATATATAAACATGCAACAACTGTATATATCCATGTATATACTTGTATAAATAGATGCAATCGCATGTGCGTGCGCGCGCGCGTGTGTGTATATATATATAGTAGTATGTTATAATGCTACGGTTGGGTAAATATTGCTCTTAGAAGAATTTTTTCCTGTAATACTTTACTCATCCGTGTTAGGGAAGTTTTAAAAGGGATCGTACTTGATGAAAGGATTATTTTTTTCAGCATTTAGTTGAATTTTTTTTTGAAAGTTCTTTAAATTTTTATTTTGGACCACTTAATGCTTTATTTATGATTGGAATGATATTGGATGTTTGTGAGCCATGAGACCAGTTAGATTTAATCACATTATTTTAGATTTTTTTTCAATGATCTTGCAGGCTTATATAATTATTGACCTATAATGATTTATAGACAAGAGTTTTGTAAGCCTCATCGAATGAACTTGTGACTTTTTGTTTGTGCAAGTTCAATGAGAAACTTATGTAGGAGTAAATGCTTGTTTTGAAATGAAGCATTAATAATTTTATGAATGTCTTGTTATGATTTTGTTTGTATAATGAATAGTTAAGCATTCATGTTTTGTCTCAATTGACTCTACCTCTGTAAATCAAATGGAAGTATTTTTTATAGTTTTAGCTAGTAGCTTCCATTAGTTTCCAATACAGATTGAGGGTCTTGTTTAAGCTTTGTATTCAATAAGATTTGATTTGTAGTGAGCTCTTTTAAGAAATTTTGAACTTTACTAACAGATCAAAGCCCATTTATACATTTTTGAATTTAATAAGATTTGATTTGTACTAAGCTCATTTAAGAACCTTTGAGCTTTACTAATAGATCAAAGCCCATTTATACAATTTTGCATTTACTAGACCTATATGTGAAAATTATATTGGTAAACATAAGAGGCACCCAATAAGACCTCTAATTAAGTTTCCAAAAAAGACATTTCAGATCTTGGAAGTGATACTATTTTAAGATGGGCTATATAATAATAATGCTAAAGCAAGCTCTTTCTAGGATTGGGACAATTTGTAGAGCCAGTTGTGGTATCGTCTTGGAATGCAAGTGATTAGCTAGGGTGCAATGATGGATTGTCATAGTTTTTCAACATAAAAATAAATCAACTTAAGATCAAACAAAATGCTTGATAAAATTTGTACATAATTGAGTTTAAAATATTTCATGCCAAAAATATTGTACTTAGCTAAAACTAGAAAATAATTCTTAATAGCATAACAAAAAAATGAATACTTTTGTGGGAATTCGGCTCCTAAGCCAACCAAATCTATAGCTTCATCTGGCTAAAATATGGTTACGATTTTGATTTGGGTACTGCCTAGAAACAACCTTAGTTTTTTCTAGAGATGGGGCCCAACTTGGGTACATCTTGAGTTCCTTATTTTTGTATCTGAGAAGGGCCTCATTTACCAAGGTATTTCCTGGCTATATCTAGGAGTGCTTCATGTACCAAATGCCTTTAAAATAGAAAAAAATAAAAACAATGAGAGAAAACTATTTTTATAAATTGAATTTTTTTATAAGGGTTAAACGTTAAAATTCAAAGTTGAACTAAAATGTATTGAGAAAGATATAATCTATAGAATAAACATTAAGCATGGAGAAGAAGCATTATTGAAAGATGGTTCTGAAAAAATTCAGAAGTAACCACTTTAATCTGATTCAATATAGAAGAAAATCAATTCTTAAAGTTCAGGTCCACCTTTTAAAACATTCAACAAAAATCATTGATCTCTATAAATATCCAAGTATCACAAGATTTTTAAAACCCTAAATAATGTCCATAATACTTATACAAATTTACTACAAAGAATGAGACCAAACCAAGCTTTGTCAATGTAAGCAATTATAATTTAAGCATATATATCTTCAGTCTTTCAAAAATAAAGCATAAATCAGCAAGGCAAAGATAACAAAAAGGAGAAAAAAATTATCTTCAGAATGATTTAAAAAATAACTATAGTAGTAGATCTCATCCAGAATATGAAGTCTTCAAGCATGAAAAAGAAAAAAAACCTAGAAAATAAGATTTAGATGTACTAAAAACTAGCAGGACATATTTTTAAAAATTCATCTCATATTCAATGGTAACTTAGAGCTACAGACCTAGTGTGATAGTCGCATATTTTATAGCTAAATTGTATCTGTAAAAGTAATATAGAATAAAAATTAAAAGCTCTAACTTATGAATGAAAAGACATGAGCTAAATAAATACAAATTCACAAATAAAATGTGAAACTCGACTTGTACCTAAAACATAAATAAACTTCTATTAATTAAGATTTGTGAATCTTGCCACGATTAACAATGTTCTTTGTTGAAGCATTTTATTGAGCTTCTTCACTATATTTTTTAGTGTAAGTTGTAACATTTCGCATAACAGTTGCAACAAAACTCTTCTATCGTTCACACTTTGATGTATGAGCCGTCAAACTAAAATGGAATCAACATATTTGCACCATAGTGAAAGATATGGATGTAACCTTTGGAAGTTTGCATAAACAAACACTTGAACATTTGCACAAAATTGGAACACTACAACAACGTGGAAGATGAAGTGGTGTATGAACGTTACAAAATCATGTTTAAGATGTCGATTGCAAAATGTGAAATGGAGATAGGAGATCAGATCTAGATTTGTAGAGGAACTCACGGGTAAGTATCCTCACACTTGCATTGCATTCAAGCCTTTTTGCAGTGCCCATTTTTAAACTACAAACTTGCTCTAAATACTAATTCACTTTATTCATATTTAACCTAATTTTTATTCGTGGCTCTTGCATTTGGGTGGTATGGAGCTTTGAATTAATTGAAATGGTAATAGGCATTTAGATATTACAAATATGAAAGTAAGATTAAGTCTCTTTAAAAGAGATAGTATAGCATATATATCTTGGTGAAATTCATCTATGTACAGTATTTTGGGAAACTTAGCGAAAGATCTAAGTTTCACGTGACATATAATTGTCTTACATTGTTTTTCATTTACTTAAGTGAGGACTTCAAAATGTGGTTGCAATACCTTTTGGTGTTAAATTAACATATACCTTATTACTTTTTGTTGGTGTCCTTATTGCCACATCATAGTTCACCATGCATTTAAAAACTAGATCAGGATCATTAGATTTATCATACGGACCCTTGCATTCAGTGAGCAATTCCTTCTATTAAAATTAGTTATACACTTATAAATTTAAAAATTTGTTTGATGATCAAATTGTTTGAAAATTTTTTAAAATTTTTTGAGTTATTTTACAAACCCATGAATTTGTAATATGTTTGATGATCGACCTGTTTAGCAGTTTTAAAAGAAGTTGTAAGTTATCTTGTGAATGTATATATTTTATGTTAAAAGAATTAGTTTATGAATGAATGAGTCAGTGATGATCGTTTAGTATTAGAAAGTTGGAATAGAATTCGTTGATATAATCTATTAATCAATGGACAATTAGACATTTGAATATTGCAATGGATCATTTTTTCCTTTTTATAGAGATGGATATAAGTAGTTTTGTAATCTTTCCTCTTTGCTAGAATTGAATGCAAGTTTCTTATATAAAGATTTAAGGGAAGTGAACATACAATCATAGTTTTAGTCATGCTTAATAGAAATGAAATTATTCACAGTTTGGATTCGGATAAAACAGACATATAATATCATGGACTATGTCAATTGTAACATGGAAGCGAAAAAAATATAATCTATGCACTGGGTGGGGTGGTCAAATTTTTTAAAAGTTTTAACAGATTGTTACAACATATGTCAATAGAAATCATTTGTGATCTTTGTGACCCGGTTCAAAAGAATGAAATCTTTTTTAATTTTGTTGAAAAAGATAGAGTAGAAGGGCCGATTAGCTCGATAAATTTGGGTTTGGACAATAGTCTCAAAAGATGAGTTCTTCATTATTTGATGATCGTGGCTTGCTATGGTAGTACTCCTTGTGAGTAAATCCTTGAAGTGGAAGGTCTCACAAAGCTTCAGAGATTTGCATTTAGTCCATTGTGCTCACCCCCTTTAATGTGATTATGGTGTCATGTGATAGTGGTTGTTTGCTGCTTCAAACTTGTGATAAAATTTAGATTTGTTGATCAAGCATTTAACACGTTCATTAAGTTTCTCAGTGTTGATAACTTGTATATTATTTATTTTTCCCTAAATGATATGATATGTATTCTCCATAGTGAAAAATATATTCAAGTATTAATTAACTAGCAGGAGAATAATCTTGAAGTAAATGTTGTAGAGAGGTTAGTGACATTGATGTCCTTCCATAAATTTTTTTACCTTTCTACAATTTTAAAAGTATTGGATAAGATCTTTGGAGGAGATTATGAGTAACATAAGTTGGTGATGCAAAATAACAACCTTACGTCTTCTATTTTACAATAAATAAATAATGTCAAAGTAAATGTCAAACTGTTAAAACTAGCACTAACACTCATTATAAACTTAACCAATAAATAAGGTTGGTAGATTCACTATCTTTTATATTAAGAAATTGTAAATTCTTTTCTTGCCTTAAAAAAAATACAATAAAAATGCACCATTCGATGTCAGCAAATTTATAATTGAGCTGGTAAAAAATAGTTTAAATGGATAAATTAAGCAACTCGCACAATTAAGATGTGTTAGATACTTTTTTAATTATGTGGTACAATCACAAAAAAAAATGTTTGAAGATACTAAACAGCATCATGCCCTCGCAAAACAAATGCAAATTCAACAGTAACTTCATAATAGAAAAAATACATTATTACCTATATTAATGACCTCTATTATATATATACACATAATTATATATACGTGAATATATGTAACTACCATGTGTGTGTATATATATATATATATATATATATATATATATATATATATATATATATATATATATATATATATATATATATATATATATATATATATATACATGATTGTATGTATATATGTAGTAGTCATGTGTGTGTGTGTGTGTGTGTATATATATATATATGCGACTATTGCATATATAAATATATGCTATATTTATATGTATACGCGACAATCACGTATATATATATATATGTGTGTGTGTGTGTGTGTGTGATATATATATGTGATATATATATATATATATATATATATATATATATATATATATATATATATATATATATATATATATATATATATGTTGTGTATATATGTATATGCAATTAGTGTGTATATATATACACATGACTGTTGTGTATACATATAAATGTAGCATATATTTACATACACGACATATATATCTGTGATAGTCGCATATATATATGTCGCATGTATGTGTGTGTATATATATATATATATAATAAGATGTTAGATAGTAAACATTCATAGGTGAAGTATAATCCAACTACGATTATGCTAACAACCTAAGATTAAGTTTTAGAGCGTTAAGCCTAAGGAGTAATGGTGTAATAGTGTGGGTCTAGCAGAATTCAAATTCATAACCATCGTTGTGAAAATTGAGTTTGAATCGGCTAGACCCTAATGCCTACAATTTCATTCTAATCTAGGACATTAATCACTTATCCAAATAATTTCTATAAAAATAACCCTTAATGTATATATTCTCAAGTTATAACTTTTGAAGGTGATTTATTCAACATAATTGATAATTTATCCTACAATATAGTTCATGAGTTAATTACATTTTCAATTGAATTATATTTGACAATGAACTTGATAAAATTAACTAGCACAAAATGTTATCTAAACATTGGTAACATAAATGTTATGCTACCCCTTCCTAAAACATACTAATAACTTACTTATAATATTAGATGAACTAAACAAATTCAATCATTAGGACATATCCCTATAGCCAATAACAAATTTATCATAAATCTATTAATTAGTGACTAATTCTATTAACAATGAATTTAATCTCAAAATAAAATTAATAACTAATAAATAAAATTAATCACTAATAAGAAAAATTAATAATTATAAAATACAAATCAAATCTCAAATAAAAATTGTCCTAACTTACTAACTAATCTACTTATCTTACTAACCTATCAAAATAATAATTTGATTTAATAATAAATAAGTCTGTACCCATTAATAATAAATATTTTAACTAATAAATACTTGTATAAGAGAATCTATTAACAAATAAAAACAAAACTAATAAATAAAGTAAAATACTGATCAAATCTTAAAAGTAACCTACTTACTAGCTTACCAACCTACCAACCCCATCACCCTACTCTATTCTATCTTCTCTACCATCCTCATGGCCCCACGTGCTAAATAGGTGAAAAGCCTAAGCAAAAAACTCAACTACCAAAGAATTTTTAAAAATTTTCAAAGAAGAATGCAAGTATTTAAAGGCATATGGTTTGGGGCCTATCAAACTATGTTAAACTTAGCCCAATGCATGAAATTTCACAAGGTAAAGGAAGAAGGTAGGTGACTTGTCAAAAGGAAGTAATAAGCCCATGCTAGCAAGTGGATGCGAGAACCAAAGAAAAGATGAGTGCTAAGAGATGCGATGAGATTTGGGGACTCACAAAAAATATTATTTATTATATTTGCATGAACATTGTGCAGGGGGTAGGTGAAATGTTATTTTCTTTTTTTTATATCTAAAGTCAATAGTAAGATTAAAAAATATAGAGAGTTAGGAGAAGGTGGCACAGGGTTTTAGAGGATGGTTCCAAATATGTGATGACATGACAAGGTGGTCCCCTCTTACTCTCTTGCAAGTAATGTTTGATTTTTTTATTAAATGAGATCTTTGCCACCACAATCCTACGTCAAGAGTATATGAGGTAAGAAAATATAAAGTAAGTTATGTGCATAAATTTTTTTATTAATTTAAGAATTAGTTGCTATTAACAATATTATATTAGGGGGTTAGGATACTTATTTCTATTTAAGAAAAATATGTTAAGGGAGAGAATATTCTCTGTGATAAAAGAGAATTAATTATTTTTCATACAAATTTGATGAAGGGTGCTCCCCTTAATACCACAAGCACATAACAAAAATAAAGAAACAACAACAACAATATGCAAGAACAGAAAATTGGCTTCTTATTATCTCCACAAATGTGGAATTACAAACTTTCAGAATTACAATATGCAAAGCCACATGGGTATTCCCTTACAATATTCTGTAGGACAAAGCCTCGAGTCAATACCTAGATCTACTACCCAGAACTGCCCTAGACAATACTACGAGCCTTCTTTATATAGGCAATTTCCACCGCCCGAGAAGGTTCTAGAAATTTAGCCCTTAGGACCGACCAAACTTAGAATTATTTTATTTTACAATTTATTACATCAAAGTCAGCTCAAAATAACTTTTGAAACCCGAACAGAAATTTTGAAGAAAAATTATTTTCTGCCATTTCAGGTGGCCTGACTTCTGGAGACCATAAGTCATCACTAGTTGACCCGATTGACTATTACAACCCCATTTCGGAAATGCCATAAAGTGCTCTACAACCTTGATCGGCGCAAAGCGCTTGTCACCCAAATTTTCAACCTCATCCGGGGCCTCTAAAGCCTTCAAAACTGAGTTCAAAGTTTCTGTACCTTGCTGCCAATACCGAAAATCTTCAATATCTTCAAAACTAGACCTGATCTAGCCATGAAACTTTGCTGGTAGGCTGATATGACTGAGATGAACGTCCACATGTAAAATCAGACATTCCAAGATTGTAAGACCAACTTACTAAAAATAGAAAGTTTCCACAAATAGCAACTCTACACAAGATAGCCCTTATTGAATACAAAACAAAAATATTTTTGGGTGATGCAAGATTGCTCTTACACCTAGGATGCTCCTGCATCAGACACCCGGGGTAATTTGAGAAGTGACCTTGTCATGACTTAGGTGTGCAGAGGAAAACCAAGACGGTTAACCTCCTCCTTTGTTAGCCATGATGAATCTTCTACAGGTCATCCTTTCTATTTGACCAAATACTCTTCATATGTCATGTTCCTTGTGCTTTTGCCAACATGACTCTCCAGTATGTCTTCAATCTACTTGATATCTGAACTGGTTGCTAGAATACTCCACTGTGCTGCTGCAACCTCATCTTCAACACCTCCTTCATGATACTCTATCAAATCTGAAATGTTAAACACTGGTGAAATATTCATCTTAGTAGGCAATTCTACCTCATATGCATTTCCTGAATCATGCTTCTTCAGTATTGTACATGGTCCAAACTTCTTCATTTTCAACTTGTTATATGTACCAACCAGAAATCACTCCTTCCGCAAATGAACCATGACTTCATCTCCAACCTGAAATTTCTTATGCCTCCTTTTCTCATCTGCCTTAGCCTTATACTGTGCATTTATCTTGGTAATATGCTTCCTCACCTCCTCATGGATGTTCTTCAAGTGTTCTGCAAAATCCTCAGCTTCAGCACTACTTATTTCTCCTTTATCTATCTTTCTCAATTCAGATGCATTTCTTGGACTACTTCCATATACAATCTGGAATGGTGATTTACCAGTGCTCTTGTTGATAGAATTATTGTATGCAAATTCTACCTGTGGTAAAATTAAATCCCATTCTGTTGGCTTATCTCCAATCAAACATCTCAGCAAATTTCCCAAACTTCTATTCACCACCTCTGTCTATCCATCAGTCTGTGGATGATGTGATGAACTGAACTTCAAATCTATCTTCAACTTCTTCCACAATGTACACCAGAAATATCCAACAAACTTAGTGTCTCTATCTGAAACTATGGTCTTTGGCAAACCATGTAGTCTCACTACTTCTCTAAAAAACAATTCTACTACATGAACAACATCATTAGTCTTCTTGCAGGGAATGAAATGTGTCATCTTCAAAAATCTGTCAACTACTACAAAAATTGAATCATGTCCCCGCTATGTCCTCGGTAAACTAAGAACAAAGTCCATACTAATATCCTCCCAAGGCTTCTCTGGTACAGGTAATGGCTGATACAACCTTGTATTCTACTTCACTCCTTTCACCATTTGACATACTCTGCAACTCTAAACAAACTTCTTGACATCTTGCTGCAACTATGGCCAATAATAATTTTCACTAACCAAAGCAAGGGTTTTATCATGACCAAAATGTCCAGCCAATCCTCCACTATGCTTCTCTTTGATGAGATTCTCCCTCATAGAACTTCTTGGAATGCACAACTGACTCCCTCTGAATAGCATATCATCTTGGATGATAAAATTCAGCCACTTCGTCCTATCTAGAGTAACAGGTTCTTTACAAGCTTTCGAAGCTTCACCAAAATCAGGATCCTCTAGATACAAATTCTTGAGTTCCTTGAACCCAACCACCTCAATCTACATCTTTGTTAGCAATAGTTTCCTTCTGCTAAGAGCATCCGCAACCCTATTAGACTTTCCACTCCTATGTTTCAAAATAAATGTATAACTCTGCAAAAACTCAACCCATTTCAAATGCCTCTGATTCAACTTTCCTTGACTATTCAAATATTGCAAAGCTTGATGATCAGTATACAAAACAAACTCCTTAGGAAACAGATAATGTCTCCACTTCTTTAATGCCTGAACTATAGCATAAAATTCTTAATCATAAACAGAATATTTTCTCTTGGCATCATTTAACTTCTCACTGAAATAAGCAATAGGTTTACCTTCTTGGCTCATAACAGCTCCTATTGCAGTACCACTAGCATCACAGTCTACTTGAAACACCTTATTAAAATTTGGAAGTGCTAAAATAGGTTGTTCTATAACTTTTTGTTTCAACAATTGAAAATTCTTTTCTGCCCCATTAGTCCACTTAAACTCTTTTCTATCCCCTCTCATTGTTTCAGTCAAGGGTCCACAAATACTGCTAAAATTTCTGATAAACTTTCTATAGAAACTAGCCAAATCATGAAAAGATCTTACCTCAGTAGCACTCCTTGGAGTAGGCCATTCAAGGATAGCCTATACCTTCTCTGGGTCCATTTTTAGACCTTCTGCTGAAACTACAAATCCCAAATACACTAACTCTTTCTTCACAAAACTGCACTTCTTCAAATTAATCAACAATTTCTCATCTCTCAACTTCTCAAACACCATACGAATATGCATCATATGTTCCTCCAATGTCTTGCTAAAAATCAAAATATCATCTAGGTAAACAATGACAAACTTACTCAGAAATTCTTTTAGAACCTCATTCATGAGCCGCATGAAAGTGCTCGGTGCATTGGTTAGCCCAAAAGGCATGACTAACCACTCATATAGTCCTTCCTTTGTTTTGAAGGCAGTTTTCCATTCATCTCCTTTTTTGATCCGAATCTGATGATATCCACTCTTCAGATCTATCTTTGAGAAATACACAGCTCCACTCAAATAGTCTATAATATCATCCATTCGTGACAATGGAAACCTATACTTGATTGTGATCTTGTTTATTGCTTTGGAATCTGTACACATCCTCCATTCTCCATTCTTCTTTGGTGCTAATACTGCTGGTACAACACATGGACTCAGGCTCTCCCGAATCAATCCCTTCTGTAACAACTCATGTACTTGTCTGTTCAACTCTTCACTTTCTGCTGGTGTCATTCTGTGTGCTGCCTTGTTTGGAAAACTGGCTCCTGGAATCAAATCCATCTGATGACTGATCTTCCTTACCGGTGGTAATCCATCAGGTACATTATCAAATACAATATCCTGAAACTCATTCAACAAATCTACAACCTCTACAGGTACATCCTCTACTTCCTCTTTACCAACTTTTGGAATTAAAGAAAAACACACATGCTCATACCTCATACCATCTAGGAATTTTCTTCCATCAACAAAAGTTATTCTTGCATTACCACATACCTTTTCTTCGGTCTCCTTCAATGGCTTTAGCTTGTGTCGCACTCCATCCTTTGTTAGGGAATAGGTATTCGCACAACCATCATGTACAACACATCTGTCAAACTGCCACGGTCTACCCAACAACATATGACATGCATCCATAAAGATGATATCACATAGTACCTCATCTTGGTACCCGTCGATCTTGAACTTTACCAGGCACTGTTCACTGACCATGACCTTGTGGTCATCCTGCACCCAGGCAATCCGATATGGATGTGGGTGTTTCTATCTCTTGAGCTTCAAATTTGTCACCATCTCTTCTGACACCAAATTGTCAGTGCTTCCACTATCGATAATCACATCACAGCATTTACCCTCACACTTGCATCTAGTGCGAAACAGGCTCCTCCTTTGTTCAGATTCATTCTCACCACTCAGCAGGACTCTTCTATTAATTAGCGTTTCTCCTCTTTCAGCATCTTCAAAATTTGATAATCTGGCATCTTCATCTACATGTGCAACTCTGGCCTGGCCTTCATTTCTCCTATCTGTTCTGCCTTAGCGTTGAGGACATTCAAATGCCCTATGACCTTCTTCTCCATAGTGAAAACATGTTCCACGGAAGCCTCCTCTCCCAGATCCTTGTCCTCTTCCTCTTCCTCTCTGATCTCTATTACTCTGATCCTGGAAACAATTGGAATTATTTCCTCTCTGATTCTGACTGCTACTGGCCTTATCCTTCTTTTTTGGGTCTTCATTTCGGCCACCATATGACCGTCCACTAGATCTTCCACCATGACCTCTTCCATTTTGTCTGCTCTCAAACTTCTTGTTCAACTTTTCCTCTACTTTTAGGGCAAATTGGTATGTCTCCTCAATACTGTTCATTCAAACCAGATTCAACTCCTCCTGAATACTTGGCCTTAACCCATTAAGGTATCAGGCAACTTTCTCCTTATCAGCTTCTGCATGGTCTGTTCTGATGAGGAATCGATAAAAATCCTCTGTATACTCCTGAACAGATCTTCCTGCTTGCTTCAAACTTTGCATTTTCTTTAGTAGGTCAAGCTCATAATCAACAGGAATGAATTGTCGCTTCAATTTATCCACAATCTGATCCCATCTTGTGATTTTATCTTTCCCTCTTCTATTTCGCTCCAATTGAATCTCTTGCCACCAGATCTTTGCATGACCTCTCAATCTGGCCTTCACAAATTTGACCCTATCAGGATCTTCAACATCTTCATACTCAAAATATTTCTCACATTCATTGATCCAGTCGATCAATTCCTCTGGGTTAAGATTTCCAAAAAATGTAGGAACCTCAATCTTAGGTCTTTTCCCAATCTTGGAAATCGCTCGAAAAAGTCTTTCTTCTTCCTGATTCACAACTTCAGCTTCTCCTTCTTGATATTCTTCTTCGGCTTCATCCTTGCTTTCATCTCTGACATTAAGATTCATTCCTCTGCGAATCTCTTCTTGCAATGCTCACACTTATCTCTACAGCTCTCTAACCTCAGGTGTCACAGCACTAGCTCTTCCACCACATTCTTTTCGTGGAGGCATTTTCGCGATGCGCACTGAAACCCTAACCACGATCCTGGTGCAAACTGCCTCATAGTCGGTGATTTGTTTACACACTCAAGAACTCCTACTCTGATACCACTTGATGAAGGGTGCTCCCCTTAATACCACAAGCACATAACAGAAATAGAGAAACAACAACAACAATATGCAAGAACAGAAAATTGGCTTCTTATTATCTCCACAAATGTGGAATTACAAACTTTCAGAATTACAATATGCAAAGCCACATGGGCATTCCCTTACAATATTCTATAGGACAAAGCCTCGAGTCAATACCCAGATCTACTACCCAGAACTGCCCTAGACAATACTACGGGCCTTCTTTATATAGGCAATTTCCACTGCCCGAGAAGGTTCTAAAAATTTAGCCCTTAGGACCGACCAAACTTAGAATTATTTATTTTATAATTTATTACATCAAAGTCGGCTCAAAATAACTTTTGAAAGCCAACCAGAAATTTTGAAGAAAAATTATTTTCTACCATTTCAGGTGGCCTGACTTCCGGAGACCATAAGTCATCACTAGTTGACCCGATTGACTATTATAACCCCATTTTGAAAATGTCATGAAGCACTCTATAGGCTTGACCAACACTAAGCACTCATCACCCAAATTTTCAACCTCATCCGGGGCCTCTAAAGCCTTCAAAACTGAGTTCGAAGTTTCTGTACCCTGCTGCCAATACCGAAAATCTTCAATATCTTCAAAACTAGACCTGATCTAGCCATGAAACTTTGCTGGTAGGCTGATATGACTGAGATGAACCTCCACATGTAAAATTAGACATTCCGAGATCGTAAGACCAACTTACTAAAAATAGAAAGTTTCCACAAATAGCAACTCTGCACAAGATAGCCCTTATTGAATACAAAAATAGAAATATTTTTGGGTGATGCAAGATTGCTCTTACACCCAGGATTCTCCTGCATCAAAATTTTAGAGAGCATTTTTCTCTTTAAAATTTTGGGAAGTGTCATTGCTATAATTTTGACATTGCTTCTAACATATTGTTTCCTTGATTTTGTTATTGAAGTAGTTAATTGTATGTATTTGAGTTATTTTATTAGTGTATTACACTAAGTGAACTATAAATTGTATATTAGTATTAGTTGTTTTTTACATTAGTATACTAACTTGTTTGATTTACTATTGTTATCAAGTTTATCTTTCCCTCTCAAGAATTTGAAGTTGCAATGTTGATTTTAAGGTAGAGTGTTGATCATCTTAAGGTAGAATATAAATTTTCAAAGAAAGGATGAAATGTTTTAAACTCAAAAATTTACAATCCAATACATTAAAAAGATTACCAACTTTATATATCAATAAGATTTTATATGCTATAAAAAATAATACATTGCTTTCTATTCTTTTTAATAATTTTTAACTTATATATTTTTTTAACAATGAAATACTTGTAGAAATACTCAAATGAGAGTTACAAAATATATGAAAATAAGGATTTATCATTTCACAATGTGGTAATCTCTCAATAATACATTTACACATTTTCATGATAAAAGAACCTATACATTCAAATGAATAACATATAATGTTTCCTTTTTTGATGAGTTATTTCATAATGAATGAGAGCATTTCACATATTACTTGATGTAGGATTCAAATGAATATTACAACATTCAACAAGAAATGAATATCATTACAAAAAATTAACAATGCAATATTATAAGTTACTTTCACACAACCACACCTAAATAGATGACTTTTCAAAGCTTTTTCTACAAGCATCTTAGCTTCAAATTTGCAAATACAAGAATAAAATCATGTGAAGCTCACCTCCCAACCAAGGTCTCAAAAAGACCATCCCCGAGCTTGGAGAACCAAGACTAAATAGATATACATAACAAAATACTCACAACAATATACAAGCACAAACAACAAATAACTCTCTCAAGGCTTCACAAATGAGTTTTCCAAACTCATTCAAGTAGAGTGAAGGTGGGATTTTTCAAGAAAGAGAATGTCATTGCATTTAAATTTTCTCAACATGAGTATTTCATTACCTCTTTAAGACTACATTATCAAACTTTCATACACAAACTTTCTTTATCAACATATTTAAGATGCAAGAATACAAATGGCTTAATGAAGCCCATATGTCATGAATTTGTTCATCTTCTCCAAGAAAAGAGACTCTCACTACAATGGAGAGTCCAACTAACTCCTTCACTTAAGGTCACTTCTTCCCTTTCCAAAGGGTGAGTAATGTCTTACTCTCATGAACAAAACTTTCAAAATCAAAGAAATGAAGAATGATACACAAATAAAATGTAACTCCCAATCCAACACAACATCAACAAAAAATTACATATACAAATACTAAGCAAGATTTACATATAAAATCTTCATACAAGATTTTCAAGATCATCAAATAATATCATACAAAAATGCATAAACTTTTCTCCATGACAAGAAATTCACCAACCTTGATCCAATGTAAAAGTGAAAGAATGAAGTTGAGTTGAGCTTTTTATTCTTTCTCCTTTTTCTTTTTTCAAACCTAATTGTCTCTAAAATTAGAAAATAGGTGAACATTCACTAACTCTATAAATGACATCTAAAAATACCTCTAAATCATACCCACCCACCAACATTAAATTCAGAATTGACTCTAAGTCTTTTGGCTTTTCCTTGTCCCTTATCATAAATGCAAGATTAGAAAGGAGTGTGAGTTTGGATAAAAGTCAAGACTCACTTCATTTTCATAACATGTGGAAAATAGGTAATAAAAAGGGTGACCAAAGCCATTATGGGGTTTTAGATGTGTTAGAAATGTTCTTAACTCATACCCCTATCACTAAGGTATTTGAATTTTACTAAATTGATTCTTAAAACCACTTTTTAGCCTCTAGAAGTGGCTAGAAAGAATTAAATTTGAATAATCAAATTGGTGGAATTTTGCAAGTATCACAAAATAAAAGAGAGTTTAATTAGGTTCTTACTGAGTCAGTTAGACTTGGGTTTACATTGCCAACTTTAGTAGACATGTCATTACATAAACACATAACAAATGTCAAATGACACAAATAAAATACACATCACATTCACAATGACATATTTTAATTGACAACATGAAGTTAAACTAATAATACACATGAAATTCACATTTACAACAAGATCACATTAAAATGAGGTTTTCAATCTCATATCGGATTAGACCTTGACTTACTCAATTCACGTATGTTTAGTTTTGATTCTTTGAATAATTTCATTGTTCTCTTTCTTGCATATTAAATTCAAGCATCAGTAATTCAAGGTAATAAAATCACATGAATTATACATATTCAATTCATAATTAACAACATAAATCAACATGTAGAATTCAATTATAATATATAATTTTCATTTAGTAGTATTTAAACATAGTAATTTCATAAATAACATAATATATCATCCATGAAATAATCAAATCTATTCATGATTAAGTCATTCACATCAAGTCACATTTCTAATTATATATAACCAAAATCAACATTATGTCATAGATCTTAATTCATCTCAAATGTAATCCACATAATATAATAATCATCATCAAACATAATATTTTGAATCTTTGTTAGGATAATAAAAAAGTGTATGAATATATTAAATCATTGTCATGTCCAAAAATTTAGTCAACAAAAAATGCAACAATTTTTGTTTTTTTAAGTGAAATGTTAAGGGTGAAATGTTTAAAGATTAAGTGTGAGTTGACAATACATTAATTGGTCACGATCTAAAGTCGAATCACAGGAAAGTAATCCTCAAGTTTAGTTTATTGAATCTACCTTAGGCTAAAGTTTAAACTGGGATGATAACTAAGGTGGACTTAGTTGAAATCTTGGTCATAAGAGTATGACATAAAAATCAAGAATCGAACTAAGGTTATCCTATCTCCAATCTTTAATTTCTTTGCATAAATCAATCATAGATGAACGCTAGGTATGCGAATATTCTTAATTTAAACCTAATGTCAACGTTGTATGTACATTAACCACTAGGATCTTAAGTTAAAGTGAGTTTACATATCTAATTAGTAGTTAGACAAAGTTACTATCATAATGGTAGATTACTTTTGTTAGACTTAATTTTGCTAAAATTTACTAGTGCTATAAGATGCTCTATCTATATTATACCTTAGTTATTCCATATTAATAACCTTCGTAGAGATTAAATTAGAGAAACCCAAAAACTTATTAACTATTTCATTAAGTAAATACTTTACTAAAACAAAATATAATTTAAATAACAAACAAACCTAAATTTCCTATCCTATTCTACACACCTATGGTCCTACTATCCTAACCATGATCTCTTAATTTAGACCAAAATAATTAGTTTAACAAAGAATTAAATCACCTAATACAATATGTATTTAACAAATATATTTTAGTAGAACAAGGACAATTCATAATTCCTAAAAAACTAACCTACTACCTATTCTATCTTAACTTATTTATCTAACCACCCTACCATCTGAAACACCCACTAACTCAAAACATCACATCCTAAAATGGGCACATATCTAGGAGGGGAATAAAGTGAGGTGAAGAAACAAGTCTTGGACCCACCACTATATTTCCCTTTTCAAAATCTTAACAAGACTTACGTGGATTATGAAGGGGAAGGTTTGTTAGAAGTTTTAGGTCACATCTCCATTGTCATTTAATTCCCCAAGACTATGCTCAAATAAGGCATGTGGTTGGTTTTGACAAAAAGAAAAGGAAGCATTTACTAACATGTTAGGTTACTCACAATTTGCAACAAAGTGAAGTTTACAAGTTATGTTATCAATGCATGAGGTGAAAAGTGGCATAAGTAATGTGTGTGAAGAAAAAGAGTTAAGTCTTAGTGACATGACTAGGTGGCCCCACTTGCTAGCAAGCATAAAGATTTAATATAAACCTCTCTCTTAAGACCCTACGTTAGACTTAAGAGTAAAAGAAATTTATGAATATATTGCTCTTTAATAATATTATTGGTAGGGCTACAAGAATAGGTGGGTCCCACTTGCTTACATAGGATAAAGTATGGCTTTATGACATTGTATTATTAAGAATTAGTGACTAATAGTTAGGTTAGGCTAGGAGTTTAGGTTTATGTTAATTCTAATCAGGAACATAATGGAATGAGAAGGAATATTCTCTATGGTATGGGAATAATGTCATTCCCATACAAATTTCAGAAAACAATTTGCTCTTAAAAATTTGAGAAATGTCATTTTTATAATTTGGTCAAGGTTTTATCACATTGATCTATTTACTAGCTATAGGGGAGATATTTGAATGCATTTGATAATTTTATTTAAAGCATTGCACTAAGAAGGCTATGATTAGAGTATTAGTTATGTGTGATCTTAATATTGGTGTCTTAACTTATCCAATATTTCATTGATATCATACTTCATTTGGAGAGATTTAGAGGTTGTAATGTTGTTCTCATCTAAAGTATAGTTTTTATTGAGTTTGAAGGTTGTCTATGATAAGATAGATTGTAATGAACATAAATAATTTTAATCAATACATTAAGAAATTTTCAAATATTTATTCCAATGAAATTTTACTTCGTATAACCAATACATTATTTTATTCTTTGTCAACTTGGAAGCCAATTACAATGAAAAATTCACACCTCCATTTCAAATAAGTAGAATGCATTAAATATGATAGTAATGAACTGTTATTTACATTTTAAACCAATGAAATATAATTTGGTAACCATACATGAATGATAGTATCAAGAAAATGAACATATTTTTTTCAATTTTATTACAATATACAATTTCATGGTGCTCCAACAAAGAGAACAAGAACACTATTTAAATCCACAAGTATGCTCTCCCTACAAGGAAAGGTTTCTTCATTACAATATGTATCAAATGAGGATCTTACTACAAAGATCAACCAAAACAAAAACATATGGTGTTTTCATACAAACACATGCAAGGAATGAACTCTTTCAAAGCTTCTTCTACATGAGTCTTGACATCAATACCTGCAATGAAAGGGGGAGAACTATAGGATGCTCACCTCCCAACCTAGGTTTTTATGAGACCACCTTCGAGCTTGGAGAACCAAGGCTAAATGGGTATGCTTCAAACAAATAAGTTGCTCACAATAATACACATGCATATACAACAACAATTTACCCACTCTCAAGGCTACACAAATGAGTCATACAAGCTCATTAAAAGAGGGTGAAAGTGAGTTTTTTCAAGAGGAGAATGCCATTGCATTCAAAATTTTTCAACATGAGTATCTCATTGCCTCTTCAAGGCTACATAATCAAAACCTCCATACACATACTATGCTTATCAACATCTTCAAGATGCAAGGATACAAATGGCTTTATGGTGCCCATACACCATGAATTTATCCCTCTTCTCTAAGAGAATAGACTTTCACCTCAATGGAGAGCCCAACTAACCCCTTCACCCAAGGCCACTTCTTCCCTTCCCAAAAGGTGAGTAATGTCTCACTCCCATGAACAATACTCTCTTATTCAAGAAAAATAACAAAAAAAAAAAAAAGAATTCAAACCCAAATCTCATCCCATACAACACAATGTCACAACAAGCATAAAATTCATATACATAAGAGAGCAAGAAACAACATGCTAATCTATTATAACCAACAAGTAAGCTTCCATGGTAAGGAGTAACCAACCTTCACAAGTGTTATGGCAAATAAAATTTGAGAAGAGCTAATCCACTTATCCTTCCTCAATCCAAACCCTAATGTTTCTAAAAGTAGAGAGTGGGTGAACACCCACTAACTCTACCAATGACTTTTAAAAAGGCTTCCAATTCCTACCCATCCACCATCTATAAATGTAGACTTGACTCCATAGTCTTATTATTTTTTTCCTTTCCCCCATTATAGATACATGATTAAAAAGAAAGGTGAAATTAGGTAAAAGTTAATACTTCATCCAATTTCGTAACTAATGGTAATTGGATCATAAAATGAGTTATCAAAGTCACTAGAGGGTTATGGACATGCTTAAAACTTTTCTAACCCATACCCCAATCACTTAGGTATATAAATATAAATATATGTTGCATATATATGTATATGCGACTACCGCGTATATTCATATATATTATATAACACTTATATATAAGTCGTCGCATATATATATATATATATATATATATATATATATATATATATATATATATATATATATATATATACACACACATACGGTAGTCACATATTCATATATATAACATATATTTATATACATGACATATATATATATATATATATATATATATATATATATATATATATATATATATATATATATATATATATATATATATATAGCATATATTTGTATACGTAGCATCTGCGTGTGTGTGTGTGTATATATATATACATAACATATATATGTGATAGTCACACACACACACACACACACACACACACATATATATATGTTATGTATATATGTATGCACGGTTGCCACATCTAAAAATATATGTTATATATATGTATATACAACTATCACGTATATATATATATATATATATATATATATATATATATATATATGTGTGTGTGTGTGTGTGTGTGTGTGTGTGTGTGTGTGTGTGTGTGTGTGACTACCTATATATATAGGCAACTGCATATGTGTGTGTGTGTGTGTGTGTGTGTGTGCATATATACGTAACAGACATGTATACATATATATGTGTAGACACTTAAAAATTTATTAAAAAATAAAATATTTTTATTTTTTGAAAAAATTCTGATAACATCATCATTTATTAATTAATTAGTTATTTAATTAATTAATTAATTTTTATATAATTAATTTTTTTTATTTTAATTAAAAATATTTAATTAAGAAATCTCTTTAAAAAATATTTAAATTAAATTTAAACATTATTCTCCTATTTATTAATTTTAATTAAATGGTGATTCTACCATTTTTTAAGCTTAATTTTAACTCAAAAATATTTATTAATTATTTAATTAATAAATTGACAAAAAAAATAAAAAAAATATTTTATTTATTTTATTTCAAAATCTTAAAAATATCTTAAATATCCTAAATCTCTTCTAGAATCTTCTAAGTCTTCTTTAATTTTGATTAAAAACTAATTCCATCATTTCCTAATTATAATCTCAACTCAAAATAATTTAATTAAGATTAAATATTAAATCCTCATGTTTATTAAAAATATTTTAATAAATATTTTTAAAACTTAAAACTTTTTGAAATAAATAAATTTTTATCTATTTTCTAAATTTTTAAAAAGTCTTCATCTTCATCCAAAGTCTAGACTCTTTTAAAAAAATCAATCATTATTTTTGACCCAAACTCAACCTCTTACTTTACTTCTAATCTTGACTCAATCTCCTAACCCAAGTCTTTTTCAAATTCTATAAATACTCATTTTTACAAGATCAAATTATTAATTTAGCTCTTATCTTTATGCATTATTATCATGTTAGATTCATTTTATATCTTAAAACTTTTGATACTAATTATTAGATTTCATATCGTCTTAGCTTAGAAATAATATAATGAACTAATTTTTTTAAAAAATTTTAAATATTTATACATCATATCTATCATCCTTAATATATATTAGAAGCAAGCTTCAAGTGTTTAAAAAACACATCTACATCTATCTAATTGAAGTAAATCAAACAGTGCTCTTTAGCACTTATTTTAGCAACAATTTTGAAGTGGCTTTGATTTTATTTTCATGTCTTAAGCTATTTTTAGTTCATGAACATATTAGATTAGTCTAATGTTTGAATGTTTAAGTCTTTTAAGACAAATAATAGGTTCAAAATCATAGCCTACAATATGTATACGCGGCTGTATATGCAAGAAGGGTTAAACAAAAATATTAGTTCTCTGTCTTAGATTAATAAGCATTTACAAACATGATTTATTTTGTGTATTATAGTATAATTATTTTTTTTTGCATGTTAAACATATTTTATTTTATCAGAATATTCTATTGATTGATACAAAACATATGTTATTTTATATCGCTCGATCATTTTTAATAAATATAGAAGAATAAAACTATGCATGTCTTGAAATTGAAATTCATCTTAACATAATTTATTTTGCCTACACAAGATTGAAGTTTTATTGTCAAAATAAATAGTTTTATACAAATGTTGCTTTGGTTGCCAAATAAATAATTTCAAACAAATGAATGCTATTAACTATTTAATATTTTATTGAATAACACTACATATTTTCTTTTGTATCTCTATAGAATTTGTATATTAATTTATTGCAACAAAATACATAATATTTTATTTCAAAAACCTCTTATAACAATTATAAATTTTCAATTGCATTAACGAAACATATCCAAAAAAAAAGAATCATAAATTTTAACATTTGTAATTTATATATACACGACAGTTAAGTATACACACACATACATAT